>CM076570.1:843880274-844048777 GCA_034641835.2 Pinus albicaulis
CTTTATTAAAGGTTTAAGCCCCTTGGCCTGAGTTTCCAAACCACTTCCCCAATACGCCCTCATCATAAAAACCAAGCGCCAAACCCATGAAGCGCTAATCGAATCGAAAAGATTCAAGTGTGCATGTTTGTGAACCATTTCAAAATATCGATTGCGATGTTGCCCCCACCTCCACGCGCGAGATAGTATTATCATTTCATCACTTATAAGCCAGACATAAACGTAACCGATCATATATATATTAGCCTTTCACTCGAAAGCCTTGTTTTTTATTGAAATTTATGAGTTTCTTCACAGTATAAGGGTCCACTTCGGTCTTGAAAACAAGGATCTCGATGATCGATCTGATCTGAATCGAATGGTTAGCATCGCCAATCGAAATGTTCCAATCGAAATGTTTTCAATCGCAATGTTTCAATCGCAATGTTTCAATCGAATGTTTCAATCGGAATGTTCCAATCGCAATGTTTCAATTGCATGCTTTGTTGCTGCCCTCCCGATTGCTGATTCTCCGATTAAATCTGGGCCGTCCACGTGTCCAGATCGGACGGTCCCAGGTCACCCCCACCGTTGCTCATCGTGCGATCGACGGTTCTGTTTTATTCTTCCTCCCATGTCATTTAAAATTCCTCTCAGTTAATCTCCACCGTTGGATGATGCCATCCAACGGTCCTGCTGTCTTCCTACGCCTCTGAAGCAGTAAAACCAAATACGCAGGATTTTATAACAAATTGTTTGTATTTTGCAGGTTTTGATTCGAAGTTTTATCAATGTTTCATAAGCATTGATAGCACATAAAGGCCTACGCGGCCCCTGCACATCAACAAGACACTGTTTTAATTCAAAAACGGTTAAAGAGTATCAGCGCCGAAGACAAAACATATCAGAACCGGAGATTGAAGACCCAAACACAGATCTCAAGCAAAGTAAAGTGTTTGGGGAAGGAGCGAAGACATCTGTCGAGCTGAGAAATCTTCCACCGCCATAAGAAGAGGCTAATTAAACCCTCTACAGCTCCAAAAGACATTTGCAGTCTCGTTGAGATCAAAGACCGCCGAACAATTAATACTAATTGAGCTATCTTATCTCTAATTGTCGGCAGAACCATTCGAGAAGATTAAAGAACAGTTCAGAAGCAGATATTTAGATCATTTCGTCTCGGGAAGTAGAAATAAAGTCACTCCAGCATGACACTAAGCTTCAAAGGACGGCAAAAAGCTCCCACTGAGCTTAATTGTAAGTGTACCTCAATTAATGCTGATGAACACCTGTAGATTTCTTGATCGAGGCCCTCAAAAGTACCGAAGAGTCATCTTCTGTATTAATTGATCCAAACAAATCTTTTCATAGTTTACCACTGCCCCATTCTTCTATAAATACCTCTGTAGAAGATGATCAAAAGGTTGGTCTTGGGACATCTGAACGCATGTAATAGTCATTCTGAAGCCACTTATGCCCTGTTCTGTAATTGAAAGATACATAAGCTGATAAGAGAAGTTCAAAGTTGTAGAGACCCACCGGGCTTGCTGATTGTAACTGGTTTGAATATCAATACAAGCTGCTGATTCATGGAATTCTTGAAACTATGTCAATGGTGATGTGTTCCTTACTGTCAATTTTCATTTTACTTAATGTTTTCACTCTGTTCACTTTCTCTGATAAAGAGCAGCAAACATAGAGTTAGGATATACTCTCCACGGTACCCTACTCTTACTGAAAGCTTTACTTCTATGTTTTCTTCATTTGAATGTTCTCTTTGAAGAGTATATTAATGCAGGTTAGTTTAAAAGTACTTCCCTGATCTAGATTTCTCTTTAAAACGAGCCTTCCCTGTGTTTACCTTAAAGTATATTAATGCAGGATAGTTTAAAAGTACTTCCCTGATCTGGATTTCTCTTTGTGATTATCATCTGTGTTTCCTTATTGAATATGCTGAAAGCAGGCTAGTTTAAAAGCACTTACCTAATCTTAAGCAGTTCGAACTGTTTTGTTTAAATGTTTCTGATTGAAAGTACTTCAATGCAGGCTAGTTTAAAAGCACTTACCTGATCAACAGAAATACTTTTATGTTTTCACCTTAAGTACATGTTGAAAGCAAGCTAGTTTAAAAGTACTTACTTGATCTTAAACTATGCTTTGTTCTTCATTTTTGTTTGGTCTTTCACTTCCTATCTGTTTCATTCCATAAAATCACTTTAAGAGATCCTTTGATATAAGTAACTTGCCCCATGGATCCTTCTTGAATTTTTCTATCCAATTAAATCCTCCTATGACTCCATAGCCCAATGGGTTAAAACTATCTTTGCCCTTTTCTGTCAGCTGAATTATTCCTTCATTTGCAGACATCTTCACCCTTTTGAACTGCCTTTCATCTTCATCATGTTTTTGACCAACCAAAAAACAAACAAATCAAACCCATGCTCTTCATAACTAGCCTAATATCACAATTTCAGCCTTTGAAGATCACATCTTTTAACTCATTTATAGAGAGATCCCTCTCTGGATTCAGGAGGGCTAGATCCTTGAAATCCCAAAGTGGTATGATGTTACCTCTGCAGTTGGACTTTTTCCAATCTTGCTAATTACAGGGTGCTAACATAATGGCGACTCCACTGGGGACTTTTTGAGTTCATAGTTGCTTGGCTAGCTTTATAAACTCTTTAGTTTTCCATACAACCACAATAACTCAAAAAACCCAAAAATATTTCAGATTGGTATCTAATAATCATGGTAGTGGACCATAAAACCTTTTACCTCTGAAATGGAGCTAAAAACTTCCACTTGGCGACTCCACAATCTTGAACAGACCTTAAGACTCCACTGGGAAGAACCCTCATCAAATTTCCTTTGTTGCTTGAGCTGCTGCCACATATTCTGCCTCGGTCGTGGAATCTGCTGGAACTGACTGTTTGCGTGATCTCCATGAGACAGCTCCTGATCCAAGACTCATGGTGTAACCTGTAGTAGACACCCCTGTTTCTTTGTCGCCATAAAAGTCTGAATCAGAGTATCCGGTCAAGATGAAGTCGCCTACCTGTGTATATTTGAGTCCAAAGTCTTGAGTCCCCTTCAAGTACCTTAGTACTCTTTTTGCAGCAGACCAATGTCCTTCACAAGGTTTTTTGCATGAACCTTGAGAGGATTCCAACAGCAAATGAGATGTCAGGTCTGGTGGTGGTCAGATAGATAAGACTTCCTACAAGCTGTCTATACTTAGTTGCATCCTCAAATTCCTTCCCTTCAACTGATGTGAGCTTCAAGTTTTGTTCCATTGGAGTGCCTAAGGGTTTACAATCATCCATGCCAAATTTGTTCAAGAGATCTCCAATGTACTTCTTCTGAGAAAGAAAGATGAATTTAGGATGTTGAAGTACTTCAATACCCAAATAGTAATGAACATGACCCAAATCAGTCATTTCAAAACCTTTCTTCAACTCTTTCTTCATGGATGCAATATAGCTCTCATTGTTTCCTGTTATCAAAAGATCATCTACATCTACCACAAGATATACAACTGTTTTTCCAACTTTCTTAACAAACAAAGTTGCATCATCAAGATCAAAGTGTTTGAAATCAAGTTTCAGAAGATGCTCGGTCAACTTCTCATACCAGGCTCGTGGTGCTTGCTTGAGGCCATACAAGGATTTCACAAGTTTGCAAATTTTGTGTTCTTGACCCTTTATCACAAATCCTTCTGGCTGGGACATATAAACTTTCTCCTTCAGATCTCCATTCAAGAACGTTGTTTTTACATCCATCTGATGAACTTTCCATCCACTCTGAGCTGCTAAGGCAAAGAGAGTCCGGATGGTGGTCCATTTTGCTGTGGGAGAAAACGTTTCTTCATAATCAATTCCTTCCTTCTGTGCGAATCCTTTTGCCACAAGCCTGGCCTTGTGCTTGTCAAGTGAGCCATCTTCTTTGTACTTGTTCTTGTAGACCCACTTGCAGCCAATTGGTTTCGCTCCCAAAGGCGGATCAACCAGCTTCCAAGTGCCATTCTTTATCAAGGCATCATACTCCTTCTGCATCGCTTCTTTCCATTCATCATGAGAAGCGGATTCTTTGAAGGAAGTTGGTTCATGATCTGTAGACAAACTCAATTCACGGTTATAAGCAATATCCATATCAACAGGGGAATCAGAATTATCTACATCACCTTCGATTTCTTGAGTGGAACTTCTTGTTCCTGTTTTTCCAACCTCATCGGGATGAACATCCTCCAGTGTCTTTGTCAGCCATTGGGGGGGACCTTTCTGAGATGGCCCTGGCTGGTCACTTGACTGAGTTGGGATTGATTCAAGATTCAATCTCCCAATTCTGTCAATCACATCATCCAATGTGTCATCCGTGGTTGTTTCTTCATGTGGGGGAGAGTGTGGTTCAGGAAATGATTCCACAGTTTGATTCAATATCGGAATCCCCCTTCAAGGTGTGGAATCACATTATCAAATTCTTTGAAAGACTTTGCATGTGTGAATCTATCCAGGCGATCAAGTTGCCGCTCAACAACCTTGTCACTCTTGGATGATTCAAGAAATATGACATCTCTTGCTATCACAAACTTCTTATTTGCTTCATCATAGAGACGATATCCTTTGGAGGTATTGGAGTACCCCAAGAAGATACATTTTCTGCTTCTAGAACCAAGTTTGTTCCTTTGACCCTTGGGTATCAAGGCATAACAGGTGGACCCAAAGACCCTGAAATTCTTTACTGAAGGAATGTGGCCATGCCACATTTCAAAAGGAGTTTTGTTTCTAATTGAACTTGAAGGACACCTATTCTTTATGTAAACAGCACATAGAACTGCATCAGCCCAAAACATTAATTTTACATTCTTGAAAAATAGCATGGAGCGGACCATATTTAAGATGGTTCTGTTCATTCTTTCAACTACACCGTTCTGTTGTGGATTATATGGCACAGTGGTTTGATGTTTGATTCCATGTTGACGAAGATAATTTTCAAATTCGTTTGAAGTGTATTCTTTTCCATTATCAGTACGTAGAGAGCCAATATGTGTTGTGCATCATTTTCAATCCATACATGAAAATTCTTGAAAGTTTGAAAAGCATCAGACTTATTCTTCAGTAAGTAAATCCAACACATCCTGGTGTAGTCATCAATAAATGTCATCATGTATTTGTTTCCATTTGCAGAAGCAATAGGCATAGGGCCACATAAATCTGAATGAACAAGTTCAAGTTTCTTATGTGCTCTTGAGTGTGAATCATGAAATGGCTGTTTGCTATGCTTTCCTAGAATACATGCATCACATTCCTTAGGTTTTCTAGGAATTGTAGGCAGTCCATCAACACCATTTTTCTTCAACAAACGAAGGCTGTCATAATTTAAGTGTCCAAATCTAGCATGCCATAAAATACTTGATGGAAATGTACCTTCATCATGATATGAACTGAAAGCAAAGTTTTGAGCATGAGCAGATGAACCTTTCAGCTTCAAGAGTCTCCCTTCTTCTATTCCCTCCATGACAAGTGAGTGATATGATGCTGATCTGACCTCTGCCTTGCCATCAAACAAGTGAACTGAGTGTCCTTGCTGCCGGATTTCGATCAGGGACAGCAAGTTTCTCTTCAACTCCGGGAGGTATAGAACCTCATGTAGGATATGATCGGGAAGACCAGGCAGTTTAAGCCTGACTGTGCCAAGCCCTGATGGCTTGAGTTTGGATTTATCTGCGAAATATACTGCTCCATCAACTTTGTCAGTGAATTCTTTAAAAAAATCTTTTCTAAATGTCATGTGACATGTTGCTCCTGAATCTAGCAACCAATCATCTCTCCATGAAGTAAATGAAACATCAAAGAGGTTTTCAGTTACTCCATTGTTACAATGTGCTAGAACATAGTGAGCGGATTCAAGTGCTTTACCTTTGTCTTTGTCATTGGTTTTACCTTTGTCTTGATTTCTGTGCTGCTCAATTTTGTTCCATGGTGTTCTGCATTTGGGTGCATCATGTCCATCTCTATTGCGGCGTGTGCAATGAAGATGGGATTTGTCAGCTTGTCTGCCCCCCCTTTCTGTGAAGTTCCTTCTTCCTCTTCCTCTTCTGCCACCTCTTCCTCTGAATGAATCTGGAGCATGATTCTTTTCTCTATGTGCCAAATATGCAGCCTCTTCGGAAGATGAAGGGACTGTCATCTTCCCAAAAGCTTTCTCTCTTTCTGCAAACTTCTGCTCAAGTTTATCAAAGGTGATTTGTTCAAGGGTTCCACTTGCTTGCAAAGACTCAAGATAATGTGAGTAAGTCGGATATAATGCCTTAACATATGCTATGAGAGGTATGTCCATTTTTACACCAGTGTTTTGAATGTCATGCATTATAGATCTTATTTCTGAAGCTAAAGCAAGGGGATCATCATTCTTAATTTCAAGACTGAACAGCTTAACCATCAATTGAACATTTTCTAATTCTGAGTGTGAGTCATAGAGTTCTTTTAGTTTCTTCAAGGCTTCAAAGGCATTTGAGAATGATGAAATATGGCGACTCACCTCTTCACTCACTGAGGCTGCAATCAAGGCATAAGCCTTGCAATTCTTTTTTTCCCAGATGGCAAGCTCTTTGTCTGAAGTGGGCTTCTCTGGTGGATTTTCTGCTTGTCCTTCACAGATTCCTCTCCACAGCTCATTAAAAATGAGTGTGTGTTTAATCTTCCGAGACCATTCAAGATAGTTCTCTTTTCCAGAGAGAACTATCCCAACAATAGAGATGAGAGAATGCATTATACAGCTGGAAAAATCTTCTGAAGAGGAAACAAATTCTGCTATAAAAAACTTCAAACTCTTGAAATATTTCAAATACAGGGGCAAAAACTCTTGCTGGAAAAAATTTTCTGAGTTTAAAAACTCTTTCTGGAAACTATATCTGCTCAGAAAACTTTGCTGGAGACTGAATTTTAAAAAAACACTCTTTGCTATAGACTGATTCTGCATAAAAAAAATGTATTTTTTTTTTTTATTTGGGGAAAAAATGTATATGAAAAGATGATATGGAGTGGAAGGGCGAAATATATGACTATGGGAGGGGGGGAGGGGAATGGGAAGGGCGAAATATATGACTATGGGAGGGGCGCATTACACATACCATGGAAGGGGCCGTATAACACTATTGTAATATATGCAATGGACTGTTGTGTTATTAAAAATGATGAGCGGTATAACACAATGGAAGGGGCGGTATAATGAAAGGGAGGGGGGGCGGAATTTGAAATGATGGGCGGTATAACAAAATGGAAGGGGCGGTATAATGAAATGATGGGCGGTATAATGAAATGATGGGCGCAATGGACAAATATGCAATGGAGACGCGACTGCAACTTCAACACAGCGTTATAACAAATACAGTCGTTATATAAAACAGCGTTATGGAAATGTCAACACAACGTTTATATATTTGTTATGGGGACGCGACTGCAATTTCAACATAGCAATATATAACAAATATATAACAAACTATGAAAGGGAGGGGCGCATTATGGAGGGGCGTTGTTTTATACATGGGACAGCGTTCAATACACAACTCTTATCAACAGCGTTCAATACAACCACGTAATGTATGGAGGGGCGTTGTTTTATACATGGGACAGCGTTCAATACACAACTCTTATCAACAGCGTTCAATAAACTGTATAATACCAGCGTTGATATATATGTCGACTTTTAAAAACAAGAGCGGTATATAAAAGTGTAATAACAGAGCGTTTATATATGGTGCGGAGATGGAAAACAACGCATATGAACTATGCCACGAATATGCAATGAACTGTATATATGATATAAATGTCAACCACAGTAAATAGACAGCGTTGTCAATAGCAGCGTATAGACAGTAAATAGACAGCGTTGTATTGTAATACCGCAGGAAATGGAAGCAGCGTTTTCAATGAAATGGACAGTATATATAATGACAATACCAACTGTGCGTAGTATTACAACTGTGCGTAGTATAACAACTGGGCGTAGGCCTGGAGCAGAGGGGCGTTGCAGACAGCGCTGGAGGTGAGGGCGCAGGGAGAAAAGGAGGGGGGAGGTGAGGGCGCAGGGAAATGAATGGAGAGGGCGTAGGGAGAAAGTGAGGAAAGGAGAATGAGGAGGCCCAAAAGGGCGTTACGTAAAAAAAATTTGAATTTGGATCTGCAGAAGACAGTTGCAGGACTGCTGGACTGGCAGAGCCTGCAATTTGCAGATTGACAGAGCCTGCAATCTGCAGGAGCTGGAGCTGCAAATGTCAGTGCTATTTAGGAAAAAAAAATGCAGAATAACAGTCTAGCAATTAGGAGCAGCAGAAAACAATTAATAAAAATGACTGAGCAAAGGGTAGGGAGTTACACCACAGGGCAGAAGTGCCAAATGTGGGGCTGGCTCTGATCACACCCATCCATAGGATTAGGTGTCAACAAACTAACATAATGGCGACTCCATTGGGGAGCTGAGTTGAATTGTTATCTTAGTTTCCCTTAAAACTCCAAAAAACTTGAGAGTAAAAGCAGCCTTTCCAAGCATTATCGAGCAATGGTAATCATGGTAAAACTTGTGTTGAATCAGTGACAAACTAGGTAAACCCTAGGATTCTCATAAGACTTATCTAACATTGAAAGATCAGCTGGATTAGCCATAAGAATACACTGTCTTTGTCTCATAACCGTAGCTAAGTTGTGAAACAGATCTAGTATATTCTTAGAATCCACACAACTGAAAAATAACTTAGAAAACCCTAAAAATACCCTGGATTGGTATTTAATAAACATGGTAGTGGACCATTAAAACCTTTTACCTCTGATAAGAGCTAAAAAATTCCACTTGGCGACTCCACGATCCTGAACAGACCTTAAGACTCCACTGGGAAGAACTCTTGTTATTATAATATCATTTAAACTCAGTTAGAGGTTTGTAAGATTGAATCTTGTGAAAATATACTAGTTAACCTTTTAAAGACTGTCATACTTACTTGAACTTTTGCTATTTTTTTGGGTCTGAAAAACATAGCACAGTGGCTCCTAGAAATATTCACACTAGAGCCTATCCTGACCCTGACCCACCTGAGACAGTTGATAACCCAGAAAGCATTCTTAGGAAGTCTCCTAGGATTAAAATATCCACTATTTTCAGATCAACTTTGAGAGCTAATTTAGTGCCTGAAAACCTTTCAGCCCTACAGAAATCACAAACTGAATTAGTAAATCCGTTTAGAGCTAGGTCATTTGGTGATTTAGATCAGTTAGGTTCTGAGTCTTCACTGTCATCTCCTGAAACCAGTGAACATCTTAGTAGTAGAGAAACAACACCTCCTGATTTACATTTCCTTCACAACTTAGGTGTCTCTCACCTGAGATCAGCTCAACAATCTACTGCTGTTCCATCCACATCTACTCATCCCACATCCACTGTTCAAACCACTCCACTCCAACCCACTTTCCCTTTAGTCAACCCCCTTGTAAATCCACCTCCACCACCTATCATGGCAGCATTTTATGCTCCCTTAGTCCTTCCTGCACAATTACCCAATCTTCCACAGGACCATCAGTCCAAAATTACATTATATGATGCTAGCAATACTATAACTGCATCACAACATGTGGATAAGATGAATGACTACTTTGACAGAAATGAGATTGATGATGATTCTGTCAAAGTGAGATTATTTGCTCAGAGCTTAGGGAGAGAGGTAAGAAAATGGTTCAAAGCCCTAGCCCCCAATAGTATTAACGGTCTCCAAGAATTCCATCAAACATTCTTAAACAAATGGGAAGTAAAGAAGAATCCTCTCCAAGTTCTTTCTGAGTACAAAAACCTCCATAGAAATCCTGGGGAAAGTGTCCAAGCTTATTGCACTAGATTCAATAATGTTTATAATGCGCTTTCCCCGGAGTTAAAAACTCCTCAGGGCTCATCTTTAAACAAATTTCCTGAAGGGTTTGACCCTGATATGACTTATTAGCTGAGAGAGAGAGATTTTGCAACTCTTGAAGATATGCAAAAGGGTGCTCTTTCTGTGGAAGTCAACTTAATAGAGAAGAGAGCAAGAGCGAAAAATGAGAAGAGAGTTTCCTTTAAAGAGGAAAACACACCTTCCACTTCCAACTCAAAGATGGAGAGAATGATGGAGGAGATGATGAAGAAAATGAGAATCATTGAGAGAACACAAAACCAAACAGCTTCTCAGAATAGAAACCAGAACCAGGGTCAGAATTTCAGAAGGAACCAACCTCCCAATAAGCCACGGGAAGATGATCAATAGATCACTCCTCCCTTTCATCAAAATTATGTAAGTGAGGTTGAGGAAACATATGAGATAACCGAAGAAGAGGATATCAACATGCTAGGGGTAGATAATGATGACTGTGAGATTCATTATGATAGAAAACAAGGTCTATATACACCTTATGATGACAGAAGAGATGATGATGAAAATTATTATCAAGACATGGAAAATGTCATCATAGAGTCTAAAAACGAATATGACCTTAGAAGAAAAACCAGTCAACAAACTCCCAACAAAAAAACCTCTGATAGATTCTCACTAAACAACACTGTAATCAAACCTAAAGTTGTCAAACAAAGAGATAAAACAATGGTTGTAAATTTTGACAAAGGTAAAGAGAAAAGCACTCAAAACAGTGGAAAACAGAGTGTAGATATTAGTAGTACTAACACCTCAGCTAGTACTCCTGTTAAAACCATCTTGTCAAGTGTAAATAGAACAAATCAACAAACTGAGGTTGCTGAGAAAATGGAAGCTAATAACGCTGAAACCAGCACTTTAAAAGGTCAAATTCCTTTCAGCCTAGAGCAGGAAATTTCAAAGATCAAAATCTATGTTCCCTTGACTGAGTTAGCTACCCAACAGGTATATAGGACCCAAATTTTGAAGGCTTTAAATATTGAGGATAGTAATGACACAGTCAATTTTAATGATGACTAGCCAGAGCTCATTTTTGGTCCTAAAATTGAAGGTAAATTTCAAGAAGGGGTAGTACCCCCTTTTTGTGTCAGCCTAAACGTTCATGACAGAATCTTGCATAATGCTATGCATGACTCTAGAGCCTCACACAACCTTATGCCAAAGGTAATAATGGAAAGGCTAGGGATGGAAATAACTAGACCTTACAAGGACTTATATTCTTTTGACTCTAGCAGAGTGAAATGCCTTGGCCTAATCAAAGACCTTTGTGTGAGTTTGACTCAAATCCCAGCCAAGTACATGGTTATGGATGTGGTAGTGGCTGATGTACCTCCTAAATATGACATGTTATCAAGATCATGGGGTGCTAAGTTGCAAGGTACAATGCAGATGGATGGAACATATGCCTCTATCCCTATTTTTAGCTAGCTTAGAAGACTACATAGAGAGGCACATTTGAAATTCATGGTCAGTAGTCCAGAAAAGCCTGAAAATTCTCCCATTTACTCAGTCCATACTGACCTATATTAATTTATCTTTTACAATAATGAGCCCTCAAATAAGCTAGAACTAGAAGACAGTGACTCAACCAAATGGTTAGAGATCCCAAATCTAGAAATGAATGCAGTTCTAGGGATGGAAGAAAACGAGGTAGAAACCTTCGAACAGTGTGTTGAAGTAATTGACCAGAATGAACAAAGCCTAGAGGGCAAACAACAGACTGCCCCTCTCCTACAACTCCATGAAAATCCTGAAGAACAAGTCCCAGCACAACATCTTCTGGATCTCAGAATAGAACATAAGGATGAAACACTTAGTGAACAAGTCACTTTAATAGGATTAATGTCCGATAGGGAGGAAGAGAAACACAACTCAGAAGTATCAAAACAGTTTGATGCATTGGAAGACATTAGCAAACCAAAAAAATGTTTTGAGCCGCGAGTCATGTGTCCATTGCTCTTAAAACTTGAAAAGCAAGAGAACAACCTTCACCACAGCAAAAGACCTGAGGAATCAAAACAAATTCCACTAAGGGCTGATATTCAACAACAATCAGAGAGCATGTTAGTTAGAGAGCACACTAAATAGGTTGAAACCGAAAATGGTCCTATGTGGAGTATGTACTTTGATGGGTCATGCACTAAGAGCACTGCTGGTGTAGGTGTCTGGATTACTAACGCTGAAAATGGCCACACAGAAAGCATTTCCTGAAAATTAAATTTTCAGTGTTCTAACAACATAGCCGAGTATGAAGCGCTTATCTTAGGCTTACATTTGTTGAAAAAATTGGGAGCCAAAAGAATCAATGTGCATGGGGATTCAGAATTAGTTATTAGACAAGTAAATGGGGAGTATAACGCAAACCATCCCAGACTTAAAGCCTACCGAAACGATGTCATGGACCTTTTGAAAGCCTTTGAAGAGTCCAAATTGATTTTCATCCCAAGAAAATGAAATATTTCCACTCATAATCTAGCTTTTGCAGCTAGAACATGCTTAGAGCCATATGAAACCAAAGACTGCACAACTCATATGAAATTCAGACCAGCTGTGCCTGATAATAAAAAATATTGGCAGGTCTTTGAGGGAAAAAAACAGATAGAGGATTTCTTGCTTGGAAGGAATGAATTTGAATCATCCAGTTCAGGCTCTAAATCTGATGAAGATTGCCTAAACGAAGAACCCCCTGAAGAAGAAAAACCATCTGGTCCCATAAAAATCAACACGCTAACTCACAAACTTGAAACTCATACTAAAGAATATGAGGACACAAAAAACCAAGACACTGAGGTATTGTCGTCAAAAGACAAGAACATACCTAGGGGGCTAGCACCATTGGAAGACCTATTTGATTTTAACGATGTAGCAAAGAAACCCACTGTGGAATATACAGAGTCTGAGGTCGAAGAATACAACATAGGCATCGAGGATCAGCCTAAAATGATTAAATTAGCTAGGTCCTTGCCACCAGACGTGAAAAATAAGTACGTTGACTTGTTTAAAGAGTTTGTCGATGTGTTTTCCTAGAGCTATGAGGACTAAAAGGCCTACGATATAGAAATCATCCAGCACAAGATCCCTATGAAAGAAAAACAAAAACCTTTCAAGAAAAAACTACGTCGAATTAATCCAATACAACTGCCTCTAGTGGAAAAGGAAATCAAGAAAATGTGTGAGGCAGGAATCATTGTGCTTGTGAGGTTTTCAGATTGGGTTTCTAATATTGTAGTTGTAAGGAAAAAGACAGGAGAAATCAGACTGTGCATCGATTTCAGGAACCTCAATAGAGCCTCCCTAAAGGAAAATTACCCTTTACCCAAAATGGAACACATCCTACAGAGGGTAGTTGGATCAAAGAGGATTTCTCTGTTAGACAGTTTTTCAGGATATAACCAAGTTTTAGTACTCCCAAAAGACCAACTCAAGACAACTTTCACCACTCCTTGGGGCACTTTCATGTATGTTAAAATGCCTTTTGGACTAATGAATGCTGGGGCCACTTTTCAAAGGGCCATGGATATTGCATTTTCAGAAGAAATAGGACACTTCATTGTGATTTAACTTGATGACATAAAATTTTATTCCAAAACTGATGAAGAGCACCTTAAACATCTAAGGAAGGTCTTTGAAAAATGTAGGAGATTGGGCTATCTTTAAATCCAAAAAAGATAGTGTTTGGCCTACAAGAGGGTAAACTCCTTGGCCATATTATATCATAAAAGGGGATTAAAATAGATCCAAAGAGAGTTGAGGGAATACTACAGAACAATCACCCAAGGAACATAAAAGAGTTGTAGTCCTTCATTGGAAAAATTAACTTATTAAGGAGATTTATTCCCAATTTATCAGAACTCCTTAAAAACATGACCAATATGCTCAAAAAAGAAGTGGGAGTGAAATGGACTATAGAAGCCAAAAAATCCTTTGAGTTGGTAAAACATGCACTCACTCGGGCACTAGTTTTGATCATCCCAGAATTTTCAAAGGATTTCCTTATTTTTTCCTTTGCCTCAGAACATACAGTGGCTACAGTCTTGTTGCAGAAAAACTCAGAAGGACAGGAACAGCCTATTGCTTTTTTCAGCAAGACTCTAAGAGATGCACCTTTGAAATATAACATAATGGAAAAACAAGCCTATGCTTTGGTAAAGGCCTTAAAAGACTTCAGGGTGTATATTCTACATTCCCATACCATTGCCTATGTACCTAGTATTGTGGTAAAAGACATCTTGTTACAAGATCCAGATGGAAAGAGGGACAAATGGATGGCTATAATATTAGAATATGATTTGGAAATCAAACCCACAAAACTCATTAAAGGATAAGGCTTAGCTCAATTAATGGCTGAATCTAATCTGCAAGCCCTTGACATTAACATGATAGATGCCTTGGATGAACAGGAAGAATTACCTGCTCCAACTGTGGAAGAGCAATTCCAAAACTCACCTTGGTATGCTGATATCTTGTATGTGCTTACAAATCTTAATGCTCCTCCTGATTTATCAAAAACAAAGGCAAGGTTTTTTAAGTTGAAATCTAGGAACTATTGCATTTTAAATGAATGTTTATATTGGAAAAATGCTAATGGTTTATTACTTAAATGTTTGCCTGAAGTTGATGCAGAGAGGATTAAGCATGAATTCCATGAGGGAGAGTGTGGAGTTCATCTCTACTGGAAAACTACAGCCAATAAAATCCTTAGAGATGGCTATTACTGGCCCACCCTCTTCCAAGATGTCCATAAAATGATATTTGCCCATCATAAATGCCAAATTTTTTAGGGAAAAAGAAAACTCATTCCCTTACCATTACAACCTATCATTATTGAAGCTCCTTTTCAACAGTGGGGCCTAGATTTCATAGGAGAAATCCATCCCGCTTCATCTGCCCAACACAAATGGATTCTCACACCCACTAACTACTTCACAAAGTGGATAGAGGCCATCCCTTCTAGGAATGCCATTGATTCTGTCATTATAAAATTTCTTGAAGACCATATCCTGTCTAGATTTGGCTGCCCCATAAATATTATTACTGATAATGCTGTTGCTTTTTGTTCCAAAAAGATTATTGACTTTTGTCACAGGTATCAAATTACACTTGGTCATTCCACTGATTATTACCCCCAGGGTAATGGGATAGCAGAATCGTCAAATAAAAGTTTGGTGACCATCATCAAGAAGCTGCTTGAAGAGAATAAAAAATCATGGCATAACAAATTAGTGCATGCATTGTGGGCAGACAGGTTGACCACAAAGAAATCCATTGGAATGTCCCCTTACCAACTTGTTTATGGAATAGATGCAGTATTTCCTACTAGCCTGGGTGTACTAGTGATAAAATTAGTCCAAGAAATACAGTTAGAAGAAGACAACATGATAAGGAGGATCAATCAAACAATACATCTCCAGCAGACAAGGGAAGAGGTTTACAACAGAGCTCAAAAGGTGCAAGAAAACATAAAGAAGTTGTTTGACAAAAGAACAAAGGCTTGTGATTTCAGCATTGGAGATAAGGTACTCAGATGGGACTCCAGGAGAGAGGATAAGGGTAAACATGGTAAATTTGACAGTTTATGGCAAGGCCTTTAGATCATTTAGTCCACCATTGGTCCAAATGCCTATTTTCTGCAAGAGTTAGATGGCACAGATCTGTTTGGGGGTCCTATCAATGGTAGGGTCCTTTAAGCATTACTAATGCTGAGTTCAATTTTAAAGCTTTCATTTCCATTTTAAATACCATCACTTTTTTCAGTCTCACAAAGAAAAAAAAATACACAAAAAAGAAAAGAAAAGAAAAAAAGAAAAAGAAAAGAGGGCAGATTGTAAAAAGAGAAAAAAAAAAGAAAGGTATAGCCCCATACCCGAAAAGAGAGAAACCATTCTGAAAGTGTGCAAGCTCAAATGCCACTCCTGAAAAACACACTCCTAGCTAGTCAAACAACCTAATCTTGACTAACTAGTTTTAAATTTACTGCTGATAGGATAGTGAATTTGATTTGCCAAATTGTTTAATCTTGGCTTATCAGTAGATATATTAGGTTAGTAAATAAAGGTTCAAACATGCTCAAAATCTGAACCAGTGAAAAATAAAGACAGCTCAAAAAGAGGAAAAAAATAGAGCTGTAGAAAATGAAGGAAGTACTTTTGCAATTTTAGATCTTAAACCTTCAGTTTCTGATTTAATTTTTCTACAAAATAAATATCTATGTGCAGCTTGTTTTCTATGCCATAGACCACAGCAAGTCAAATAGTTTAACCTTGACTTGACTGTTTTAAATTTCTGTTTTAGAATTTAGAGAATAAAATCTGTTGGACAGTTTAATCCCAACAGATAGTAGATTAGGTAGAGAAACATATGGACTCAACTGTTTAATCTGAGTCCATGGAGAAATAAGGAGTAGAAATATAATAGATTTCTCATTTTCAAAAAAGAAATAAGATGTTGAAAAGAGTTTTCCAATCCAAGTGCACTCTGTTGAAGAAAAAATGTTAGATCAATAGGATTGGGTAGGTAGAAAGCTTGTATTGATGAAAATCCATTGTTTTTTCAATGCTGCTAACACATTTCAGAGAAAAGCAAGATTATCCAACAAAAGAAGAGCAATTCAATGGATGAGGCATAGGTCAACCTCCCAGAGAATGTAGGTCTGAAGTTCTTGATGCCTTCAAGAAGGCACCATCCCCAAGTGGAGCCACTGTTGGCCACATATAAAATTTGTTCTATCAAAAGGTGGCCAAAACTTTGTTCAGTCTTCAAGAAACACTTTCATGGCCAAAATGTTATCTCTTGAAGCTTGTGGAAGATTTCATGCCTCTGTCCAGATTTTCATCTGCTGTGCCCATTCCCCATTCAGAAACCCTGCTGATATCCAAACCAAAATACTGCTGCAAAGATCCTTTTCCTTTCCCTTTATTCTTGTTAAATTAACCTCATTTAACTCCTTCTTCTCCATGAAAACCCTTTTTTTTCCTTACCCCTTCATCAAAACCCTTTTATAAGGTTCAAAGACTCCTTCTTTGCCTTTATCCGAACCCCTCTAACCCTTTGAAAAACATTGAAAATCATTAAAAAATACATTTTTTCATATGTATTGGACTTAAGCCCCCTTCTGCTACATCTCTAACCTTTTCTGACCATATTCCCTCACCCTGGGACCTAAGGCTAACTCTAGAGGCGCTTATCGCATCACACAAACCTACCTTGTAAATATTTCATGCCCAATCCATATTTTCCTTTATAAAAACCCAAAACCCGCTTTTCCAAAGTTTTAACATGAAAATTTCAAGTCATGTGGTGAAATATGAAAATGGGTAGGCCTGTCGCGCGATCGCATCACAACCGTTCATTCAAAGCACAGATCCGACGGTGCAGAGCTCGTCTTCCGGTGGTCCCCATAGTCCAAAAGCCGATTGCCCAAAACCATGTGGTTTTCATCACACTGCCTTTCGGTGCTCGGTGGTTTTTCCCTGATGGCTAGCGATTCCACTCATCGATTGACATGCGTCCCTTGTACTTTTTGCAAAACCTCCGTTCATCGCACGTTATTGTTCGGACCAGGATGCCCAGCGATATTTCTGTGCGCTGTCTGATCTGGGCCCGCTCATCCGACAGTTGAGGATCACCGAAGATGCCCGACTGTTAACGAAGGTGCACCCACGATAATCGGGCTATTGTACAGTGGCAATCTCATTTCTTCCGTTCAAATTTCATCGCCCGATTCTCTCTGTTTGACTTTCAACCTGTGTTCCCAACCGTCGATCTCAGTGCGAATCGACGTCTCAGATTTAATATTTTTCCACTCATTTTATACCATCTCTCGATTAATCCCGACCGTTGGATGATGCCATCCATTGGCCACGCTCCTCCACACGCCTTTCAATGCAGTAAAACCTATATATGTAGGATTTTTTAACAATTTGTTGTATTTTGCAGGGTTTTGAAGGTTTTTTCGTTATTTTCGAAAGAAGATTTAGAGGCGAAGGGTGACGACCCTCCTGTCTCTGATTCACCAAAGAAAATCATCACAGGGTTTAAAATCCACATTTATCAATGAATTCATGAATCATTGACACCTTTCTACCCCTGTACAGCCCTGCGCAACAAAAAACACAGTGAATCAGGCACCGTCGAAGAGTATCAGTGCCGAAGTCCAGAACATACCAGAAACAAGAGATTGAAGCACCCAAACACAGTTCTCAAGTAATTAAAGGTGTTTTGGGAAAGAAAAAAACATCTGTCGAGCTGAGAAAGCTTCCACCGCCATAACAAAGGCTAATGGAATCCTCTCCAACTTCTCAGGACACCTGCAGCTTCATAGAAATCAAAGACCGCCGAACAATTAATACTAATTAAGAAATCTTATCTCTAATTGTTGGCAGAACCGTTTGAGAAGATTAAAGAACAGTTCAGAAGTTGATGTGTCGATCATTAGACCTTGGGAAGTAGAAACAGAGTTACTCCAGCGTGACACCAAGCTTCAAAGGATGGCGAAAGCTCCCACCGATCTTAATTCTGAGTATAAATCAAGTAATGCAAATGAACACCTATAGATTTCTTCATCGAGAACCCCAAAGGTCTAAGAGTCATCAAATCTTAATTAATTGTTCCAACAGATCTTTTCATAGTTTACCACCTCCTCATTCTTCTATAAATACTTCTATAGAAGATGAGAAAATGTTGGTCTTTGGACATCTGAATGCATGTGATAGTTATTATGAAGCTACTGATGCCCTATTTTGCAACTTAAAGATACATAAGTTGATATGAGAAGTTCAAAGTTGTAGAGACCCACCAGGCTTGCTGATTGTAACTAGTTTGAACATCAATACAAGCTGCTGATTCATGGGATCCTAATTTGTATCAATGGTGATGTGTTCCTCACTATTAATTGTTATTCTGCTTTAATGATTTTCCACTCTGTTCACTTTCTCTGATAAAGAGCAGCAAATGTATAGCTAGGATTTACTCTCCATAGTACCCTACTCTTACTGAAAGCTTAATTTTCTATGTTTTCTTCATTCGAATGTTCTCTTTGAAGAGTATATTAATGCAGGTTAGTTTAAAAGCACTTCCCTGATCTAGATTTCTCTTTAAAAATGAATCTTCTCTGTATTTTCCTTAGAGTATATTAATGCAGGTTAGTTTAAAAGTACTTCCCTGATCTAGATTTCTCTTTGTGATTATCATCTGTTTCCTTATTGAATATGCTGAAAGCAGGATAATTTAGAAGTAGTTACCTGATCTTAAGCTGTTCGAACTGTTTGTTTCATGTTTTGATTGAAATTACTTCAATGCAGGCTAGTTTAAAAGTACTTACCTGATAAACAGAATACTTTTATGTTTTCCTTTAAGTACATGTTGAAAGCAAGTTAGTTTTAAAGTACTTACTTGATCTTAGACTGTGCTTTTTTCTTCATTTTTCTTGGTCTTTCACTTTCTATCGGTTTCACTCCATAAATCACCTTAAGAGATCCATTGATCTAAGTAACTTGCCCCATGGATCCTCCTTGAACCTTGTTGTCCAATTAAAATCCTCCTATGACTCCATAGCCCAATGGGTTAAAACTGTTTTTTCCTTTTCTATCAGCCAAATCATCGCTTCATTTGCAGATACCCTCACTCTTCATTTTGAACTTCCTTTCACCTTCATCATGTCTTTTCCCAACCACAAACAAAAGAAAACCCATACTCTTCATAACTAGCCTAATATCACAATTTCAGCTATTAAAGATCACATCTTTGAACTCATTTATAGAGAGATCCCTCTCTGGATTCAGGAGGGCTAGATCCTTGAATCCCAAAGTGGTATGATGTTGTCTTATCTTTTGGTTCTGCCAATCCAACCAAAACATAGGAACCCCAACAACACATACCACTTTGGATTAAGGGGGGGAACGTTGGACACCTAATCCTCCATGGGTAGGTGTGGAAGGGGAAGATTCACAAAGGAGTCCAAGTGACCTTGGAAGATGAATCCAAGAGTCACACCATTGTATTATAAATGTACATCTATGGTGAATAATATGAGTATCTCATGCCTATCTTTCTATGTGTGCATTTTATCTTCTCCTACATCAGGTGTGTGTTTAACATCCCCCATGCCAAAGTCATCCTCTAAAGTGTTGCCATGCCCATCATACAGCTGCTCATGCTCAAGTAGAAATGGTGACTTTTGGAAGTTGGCCTCCCATGAGAAGCTAGTATCCAAAAAGAATCTCCTGATCTTGGCCAATGTAAGCATGAGTGGCCTCCATCTTCTCCAATGTATGGAGGATTCATTCCTCAAAGGAAGTACCCTCTATTTCTCCAAATCCATGGAGAAGCTCCCTTGCACCATGAAGGTGCCATCCTCCATCATTGGAACAACTTCTGTCAGCGCAGTATATGTAGTGAGAGTGGATAATGCTGAAAATATAAGAATGGATTCCTCCTCCTTGAGTCTATCCCAAACTCTCTATGCTGTAATAGACCCCTCCAAAGTATTCACCTCTCCGGGATCTAAGAGTGGTGAACCCAATGGCAATATGTCTCTCACCAACTCCAAATTTGGTGGCCTCAAATTCTGGAATTCCCCCATGTAGTGAGGCAAATACGGGAAATTGGATTGTATATATGAGTGGACTGATTTTTCCCTCTCCTCTTTGCATAATATATAGTCTCCTTCCTTATTTTGTGCAGAAACACCCCAAAATAAATAAGGGTGAATACTCCAACATCCCTTGATGTTGATCCTTCCTTTCTTGTCTTCCGTCTACAAGATTCAAGCACCACAATAAGCGATGTATGTTACTCAGGTGTGCTTTAGTTCCCACATGTTAAATCATTTGGAAATCCTTGCAAAGATACAAGGGCTTCTCTAATGGAAGTAATGGCTCCCTCTCCATCTCCATGTGGTGATGGATCTCCTCCTGATGGTACATCTTTGTTGGTTCTTCTTTGCTCATCCTCTTCATCAATATGTGAGAACGCCTCATCATCAATGAGAGACCCTTGATCTTGGTCTTCCCTTGAAGGAGGAACCTCCATGTCTTCATCTATAGAAGAGGGCTCTTCAAGAAGTGGGGATATTTCCCTTGGCAAGGCATTATGCATGTTTTCATCCCCTTCAATAGAAATAAGGAGTGGAGTGTGCAGAATAGATCTCTCCAACTCATGCAAAAGTTTTGAGTTTTTGGGTTCAATAAATGATGTTTTACAATGTTTCATATCAAATCTTCTCAGTAATTTCTTAGTGAACCCAACATAAGTGTTTACATTTGCACATTTAAATGAAGCAGAACTACAAAACCACCAATCATGGGTCATACCTTTGAGGTGCATCACTGCTACTCTGATGGCCTTTTTGAAACTTGGTGTAGCTGGAAATAGGAGTCTAGCTCCTTCACCTAATATTTGGTTGTGCACTTTGTTGATCCATCAAAGTTAGATAGAAATATTCTACTTCTCTTGCTTCTATTGTTGGATCTTATATCTTCCTTCAGTTGGCAAAACCCTTGGAACTCCAAGTGCTCTTTGAATCTCCATGATTGAGACTCATACTCTTGAAGATAGTCACTCAAGGTCTCCTCCCTTGGTGCATATTATTCCTCCATCCTTCTTGTAGTGAATGTGGACAAATAACTACGCTGTGGATCTGCATGTGTGGCTGAATGCTGACACCCATCATATGACTAACTAGGGATTTCTTCACCTTCAAACCCTCTTGGAATTTTTCTACACTTCTCCCCTTTTCATTAGGGAAATTTTGAGGTCTAAAATGGGCCTCCTAAGGAAATTATAAAATAATAGTGGAAAAAATCAAATAAGATTTGATGACATCATCAAATTTTAGAGGGAAAAATGAGAAAACTACTTTTTCAACTCATATTTTCAACTTATCTCCCAAAGTTTTTACTCAAATTTCAAGCGGGAGTACTCGTTGGATGCAAAATTTAATTCCTCATCGAGTACCCTTATTTTATACCGATGGGTCCTACACGAAAAAATGAAAGCATGAAAAACGTGATTGTAATCACGTTTTTTTATGTATTTCTCATTTTTCATGTAGTAGGACCCATCGAAAGTATGCAACATGGGTACTCCTTGGATGAGGAATTAAATTTTGCATCCAACGAGTACTCCCACTAGAAATTTGAGTAAAAAATTTGGGAGATAAATTGAAAATACGAGTTGAAAAAGTAGTTTTATTATTTTATTATTTTTTAATATTTTTACCATTTTACTTAAAAAATGGTGAATCATCCCCCATGGTTGACATCATCATCTTGAATCCTATTGGTTCTTATAAAGTTTATTTTTTTTGTACATTTTTCTTAGGAGGCCCATTTTAGACCTCAAAATTCCCCTAATGATCTTCTTGAGATCTTCCTTGATATTTTCATAGTTTGGAAAAGAAGCTAGGAGATCCTCTCTTCCTTCATTTCTACAAATAATGGAGTCCTGCCTTTGCTTCTTCTATACAACTTCTCTTTTTTGTGAGAAAAATCTTCTCTTTCTAATGGCATAATGTCTTGAATGCACAGGCTGAGCCAAGATTATGCTTCGATACCACTGTGATATTCCAAATTGGAATTAGTAGCAAGACAAATCATAATAATGTAAACAAAGAAAATATGAATATGACATAAGAGAGGTCAATATCAAGCCATAATTTTGTTAAGATATCAGCAGAAATATAGAGAAAGTTCGTGAGGGACAAGCCACTCAAGCAATAGGAACAAGCCTCCAATGACCAAAACAATCATGACATGAGTTGCTGCAACTGTATAGAATGCCAAAGAGCAGTGGCAATGTTGTCTATATCAGTGAAGCTACTATTGAATACATATATAAATGAAATGTGGCTGATAGAAACAAAGAAATTCCTAGCAAAGAATATGTGGGCTCTAATACAAGATTTCTAACCAATCAGGGAAAGATTGCTAGAAATACTGAGAAATATACAATGTGACAAATAACCCTAGGGTTAATATGCCACTGCAACTGGTGATATGAAATGAGGATATGATATATCTAAAATGGTGATGTCCTCCTCCAATGGTATTTCTAAATAGAAGGTTGATCCATCTACTTAGAAATAGACCCTCCTGATGAGATCAATGAACCCTCCTAGCAATTGCCTCCAAAAATAACGCAGTTCAGAATTGTGACTGCATTGTGAGGGATGGTGGATGGTTGGCCTGATGCCAAAGATGTGAAAATATGCCCAGGATCCCTCCTTTTTGATCCTCCAATGGATATGCTACCTCTCTAATGAAAAACAAGCCTAGAAATGGCTCTATGTGTTCCTCCTTTGCTACACCTTGCAACACAACCCAGATCTAAACAGAAATTGCACTGTAGCTAAAGGAGGTAGCTTGGCCAGAATTTTAGAATGAGGAAATACAACCCAAAGAACCTCTCCTTCCCTGAGGATGAGGTAGGGATTCCCGATTAGGAACACCCTTATGCTAAACAGCACAGCAACCCTGCTAAACAGCAAGAGGAAGCAAAAGTCTAAAGAGACCAATATCAAATGATAATAAAAAACATGAATAAAACTGGTTGCTATCCCCTCCATATATAGCATGAGAGCCTCCTCACATTGGGTCCCATCCATACTTGCCACCAAGCTCATGCAAGTTGTCCTCCACTAAAACTGTGTTGTCTCATCATAAAGACCACTCCTCCATGACAACGTTGTTGATTTGGTCAAAGTTGACTAAATCAACATGATCCAATCCTTGTTCTCACCCAAATTTGCTTAATCCAACTGCTTATTCTTCCTCCTTTCACATTAGGAGTGTTACTATTCTGTCTAAAGGGGTTTTATGGGTCTCCCCACCCACTTATTCACCTACCTAGTGATAAAACCAACTATAATATTCCATTTAGATGAAGGCTAAATTTTTGGAATATTACATTTTGTGTTTTATTAATTTTAGCATTCATAAACTACTTCATGGTATAAAACCATGAATTACGTTTCCAGAAAACGCTTAAACATAACCCATCACAGTGCTGAAGTAAAATGTAAATACAGTAATAGCTTCGCTATAACAAATAGAAAGAAAATGTACACAAAAAACACATAAGAACATCAAATGTTGCTTTATATAAAAAATATTCAAATTACAATGGGTCTTCAACCTGCGCACTCAGCTATAGGTTGTCTGTGCACTAAGCTACAGACTCCAGCCTCCGTGCACTCAGTTGCAGAGCCTCACCCTTACTACAAACTACAGATTACAAGATAAAAACATAACATAATACATCGATACATGCCTCTCAAAGTTACATTGATTCTCTTTATATAAAATTATTTTGAGGGGCTACATCATTACAATACCATGGTCCAAATACCATGGACTACATTAAAAAATCAACTATATCCTAAAACCCATTACAAAATTGTGTATTTTACAAAAATACAGGGCTTCGACCCACCCTGAAGCCCTTCATTACTGCGCAGTATATTAAAATATTCTATTGTGTGGTCCACTTCATGCTCTACTACGTGTTCCATTGTGCGCTCCACTCCACAAAATGCAGAGCCTTTGCCAAAATTTAGGCCAAGTTGGGCTACGCCCTATAAATCTTAGAAACAAAATGGCATTAAAGTACAAGTTACAAGGTCATTACAAAATCAGAATAAAAAGACCAAGAGATAGTAAGAAGTACTAAACTTTATTTAATACCACATAACTAGTTTTACTATATTCCGAATAATAAAAAAAGAGAGGGGGCCCATGGTATTTAAAAAATTAAAAGGGAGTTAGTTGGGTTTCCAACAGGAGGATATGGTTTATATGGAAATTTGTTGCAATATTGAAAACCTTTATATTTCTAGAGATATGGTTATGTGCTATATTTCAACTAAGGGCTTCAATAATTATAATATATGATAGAGGAGAGAGTGGGAATCCTTGTTGGAGCCCATGGGTGGGGTGGAATATAGAGAAGGCTAATCCATTAACTAATACAAAATATGAGAGGATTTTTAAGGCATCTTTGACCAAATTGATGAAAGGTTTTGAGAAGCCCATCTAAGTGAGGATCAATCTAAAATATAGTTAATCATAGCATTCTAAAGGCCTTGGACATGTTAAAATTTAACATAAAAGTGTATCTAGATTTAGATTTCAAGGTATGCAAACCTTCTTGGGGAACACCAATAACATCATGGATGTGTCAGTTATTTAAGAAATTGAAATGTTTGGAGGAAGTGAGTCTATATAGGATTGGATTTATATGAGTTTCTATAACTTTAATATTACTTTATAGATAAAATTGTAAAGTGATACAAGACAGTAATTTTCAATCTAGTTGGGTTTCCATCCTTGGGGATGTTAGTAGTAAATGTGGAGTTGAAAAGAGAAAATATTTTACCTCATATTTTGGATTCTTCCACCATTTCTAATAGGTATTTTTCTTTAAGGTCCAAAAACATAAATATAACTCTGTGGTCTATCCATCAAGTTCAAAAACTTTGCCACCTTGAAAAAATTGCAAGGTTTTATGTAACTCCATTATGATTAGTCTCATTATAACCTCAATTTTTATCTCATTCATCCATTCATAATATAATTTAGTTGTGGCCATGATATCTATAATATTATCTCGAGGATTTTCTATGTACAAATTTATAATGTGGTGACTATTTCTCTTGGGATCAAACCAAAATATACACATTTGATCCAATAATGTTACTATTTTTCCATACCATATTACTTGATTTTAGGGCCATAACTTACTTGTGAAATAACTTTGTGTTATCATGATTTTTTGTTAACCATGTGAATCTACTTTTCATGTGCCATTTAGCCTCTTTTCATGCTATTAGCCTCACCTTTTTCTTCTCCAAAGTGTTTAATTATTATAATGTTTCTTCATCAAAACCCATCCTAATGTAATATCCATGCAATAATCATACCTTCCCTTCCACTATAAGTAGGTATTTTTCACCTTATTGAAATGTCAATTTTTCCCATTCCTTGGTAACTGCATTGGTAGGTATTAGGCTCCTTTGAAATAAGATCATGGTGGACTTCTCATGGCTTCTTGTTTTTTCCCGCTAGTTATCTCTAATGAGTGTAGGCTAATCCTTGTAGGTCATTTAGCGTGTGTTGAATGTGAAATGGGAAGGAGGTTTTCCCCCTCCTATAAAAAGCTCCAGTTTTTTAGGTCGATGGTACAAATTCCTCATTTAGGACCAATGATTTATAGGCATATATCCTCATAACTAGGGTTTCCTTTGTGATAAAAATTTCTCAAGTATTTTAGAGATTCATTTTATCCCAAAGTTTTTATTTGACCAGGTAAGTTCAACCACGATAGGATTAACATCAACTAATATGTGTTAATCCATATAATTTAGAATTAATTCGATAATGGATCTCAGTGTGAATTCCCCCCTAGATTTCATAATGGCGAACTATGAAATTTAGATTGCTGCCCAAAATGAGATGGAGCATGCTTAATATATTTGAGGCCTCAAGGTTAGAACAAAAGTCCTTCCTACCATGGGTTGGTGAATATACATTATGTGTCTACTTCCATATTTAGGGCATGAAAAAAAATTCTCAAAAATATAATGAGGGGAACTAAATAAAGAATGTAGGGATAGTCCTTTGGTCTAAACAAAAGCTAACCTTTTTTATCTTGGTAGAATGTATAACTCGATAGACATTTTTTTCAAGTCCCTTTTTGTTTCCAATCTGGAGCACATAATCTCATACGACATCAATATACTTGGTTTCTTATTGAAAATACAAATCTTCAATGACATTGTTACTTCAAGGCTATCCCAATACCTCTCGAGTTATGTGAAATAATAGTAATAAAGACACCCATTTAGTGGTTTTTGTGCTAAGGGCCTCAAGTATGGTGAGTTGTCATCCAAATATACTTTGTGCTCTACATTTTTCTTATCATGTGATAGACGAGTTCCATTTCCCCTTATTTCCATAAGGATACTTATAGCCACAATATCTAGGCTTCTTGATCTTTTATTAGCTTTACTAGCCTATGATCGTGTTAAGTATCATTTTTTTGTGGATGGTGTTGCATGTGTGATATTATTACTTATAAGTTTCTGAGAGGTTTCTTAGGACTTTTACTATACAATATTTTCCTCTTTTGGAATGGTAGGTTTCAAGGGACCCTATGTTCCCTCTATGTTGAGCCCCAATCCTACTTATATATTGGTGTCGGGCATTTGGCTCATAACAAGACTATTCCCTCTCCCATATCAACCTTGCTGTCATAAGGATGAGTATTTTTTATATGAACATGTTAGATACAATGAGTGAGTGCATTGATAGGGTACATTCCTAAATTTGAAGGTTTAAATGAAATGGTTATCTCCCACCTCAATTAAAAAAATTACAATTACTCTTGTGATATGTCCATTTCAACACAAATAATTTTTTCTCCCACTTTTTACACATTTGGATATGTTTTTAGATAATAAAAATACCCTCCATATTATTAAATATTTTTGGCTTCCATAGCTCAATGGGTAAACACAACATCTTGACCCATAAAGTCATTTTTAGTATGTATTAACAAATTAGGTCAAAAACAACACGGAACCTCAATATGGTCAATATCGTCCTCCTAAAAAACCATGGACCTTCCATAGTAGTATTTTCTAAATCCTTAGTAGAGTTAAATAAAACATTATTATATCCCCTAACCTTTGCATTTATAGTAGGATTATACCCAAAATATTGTCCCATCTTCTTTTCACCCATCAATTCCCGATATCTCAAAGAATGTAAATACCCAATAATGAATTACTCCATGTATAGGTTGACATTATATTTGTAAAAACTTAGTTTGATCATCACATTCATATTTTACTTTCTTTCCTCATGCACCTTGGATTTCTATTTATAATGCATATCTCTATATTATGTGCAAGTTGGCTAAAGGTTAGAGTAGAAATGATGGTATTGATCGGGGTCTTTAGAGGAATAAGGTCTTACGCATTTTAATGTTTCTAAGGTAATGTGGAGAATGGTTCAATTTGTGGGATCTGAGGTAGGTTAATTTATTTGTATATAAAAAATCAACTTTGGTTTAGAATTAATATGTTGGGACCTTGCAATATTTAATGAAATTTGTGCTACTCTAGTGGATTTCCCACACCTAGCCCATCCCAATCTACCTACTCTAAGGTAGGAAGGTATTTTTAAAATAATGATGGGATGTGTAGCATGAGGTTGTGGGATTTTCATATTTTTCACATCCTTTCCTTTCAACTTATGAATATTTCCTTGATTTTATATGTGTGTGTTTGTGTGATACAAATGGGAAAGCTTGAGTGCTTAAGTACCTTGATCTTCATGTAGGAGGTCTTAGGGTCAATTCTCTAGCTTTTATACCTCTAATACATGTCTCACTCAAAGTACCTATTATGTTAGATTCTATAATCAACACTCACAAGTTCACATTCAGTACCATTTGTGAAATGTGGGTAAGTGTTTGAGAAATTTCATACAATATTTGTCTACATATAGTTCAATTTTCTTAAACAAACTATTTCAAGGTGGATTTTGTGTGAGGCATCTAATTCAAATCTAATATGGGTTTGAGTCCACTTGAGTCCCACTAGGTTACTACCTATTATTATGGTTGATGGTTAAGATACCCACAATGAACCTTAGTGGGTTAAGTCAACTGGTTTGAGTGAATGGTTTCAAGGTGGAATTTAGTATGAAGTCTCCTATTTTAATCTAGCTTAGGTTTTAGTTTAGTTAAGTCCTACTAATTTACTAGATACTATTGTGGCTAACAATTGAGTTACCCAACATATGGATATTATTGGGAAGAGGGAGGGGATCCCGTAGGGATTTTATTGGCTATGTCTATATGTGTGTGCATGTACCCATATTTTGGAGGAACATTGTCTCACCTCTCATACTTAAGAAAGTAAGCCATGTTAATACTTGTCCAACATAATCCATTAGATTCCATTATCTTCCTTGAATTTATTGAATGGGGGATGGTATTAACCTATAACCACATAAGTAGTTGATAAACCGAGAAGACTTAATGAGGATAGGAATTATCTAGACTTTGATTGGAGAGGTGAAGAGAAAGGGAGAGCGAGGGGTGGTTTATGGTTCTTGAAGAGGAATCATGTTAAAAAACAGATAGATCAAGATTGGGATGTGTTATCTCAGTTTTTCTTCATAGGTCTAAATTTCGTAATGTAATTTTTTATTACTCAAGAATTTTTTTAGGTGTCGACAGTGAGATTGTCAGCGCCAATCGTAAAATGTAAAATAAAAATGCATCGACAAATGGATTATCAATGCCAATTGTATATTTGTAAAATAAAATGCTAACAACTAGAATATCGATGCCATTTTGAAATTTAAAATTTTCAAATGTCAATATGAAATGAAAACATAGCACACATAAGCAGAGGAGTGGTAAATCGATTAAGTAGGCACTGACTAATAAAATTATAACATGTCATTTCATAATTTCACATGGGAATATTTTCATCATTGGAAGGAAATCATTGTGGTAAATGAATCGAGTAATTCATCCTGTTCATGTATGACTAATTAACTAGCATGTTAACTCTCAAAGGTTTCTAGATGGTGTAAGTAATCATGTTACCATGAGTTAAAATTTATGCAGTTAATACTTTGTGTTGTTTTATTCTTCAAAATAAATCAATTGTTATCCCTATATCTAAGATTGAATCCCACTCTCATCTTCGTTGCATATGTTCTTGATGGTGAAAGTTACGGGGAAGAGTGGAAAGTTACACAGAGGGGAACCCAAAGGACCCGAACTTATTGAGGCATATCTAGAAGTTCAAAAATGTTTTCGAGAGGATGGATGGGATGAATTTTTCTTCCAGTGTATAGGTTACCATGACAGGGTTTTTGGGGATTTCGCTGAAGGATTTGATGGCTAGGGTGATACTGTTGGAGGGTTTTATTTCCTTGTCACAGAGGAGGTGGTTGCAGAAGCTACATGCATCCCTATGGACAAATAACGATGGTTTAAAAGCCACATTATGGCTGGAATTGATGTGCCATTTTTCTTGAAGGATAAATATAAGGATATACCTTAGCATTTAGAGATACATAAAGCTTGGTTGAAGGATGAATGGAACCTTCTCCTAAGGATTTCATAGTCATATTTCACATGTGACAGACGATTCAACATAGTAAATTTATATCATTTCCACTTCCCCGCTTACATTACAGGACATGTTAGGGTGAATGTTCCTTAATTTTTTTGATGAGTCTTAAGCAAATGTTTGCAAGGGTCAAGGAACAACTAAATATTTCCTCTCTTTTTATTTATCACAAAGGCTTGATTAAATTGTTGATTGAAAATAATTTAAGGAAAATAAATAGAACATGGGAGCACTTTCTCTTTTGGGAGGGGGGTTTTGTAGAGACTGCCACAAAAAATACTAAATCCAAAGGCATAAATAAAGGAACTAAGAAAATTGTTGAAAATCCCAAAACCCAAGAGCAGGGGACTTCATCCATTCAAACCAGAAGTCAAAAAATAACAAAACTCTCCCTCTAGTTTTTGAATTTGCAATGGTTTATACAAGAAGAATTATAAGACTCAAAGAAAATAAAAACTTTCCCTCTCCCCATGTGTCTTCTCCTGCAGAGGTTGATGTCAATAACCCAACAAAGGAAACCTATTAGGTATGTGTTATATTCTTTCCAATATTAGTCACACGCACCCATGGTGTTAATGTGAATTCTAATCGAAAGCGTACAAAAAAATCTCACTTTAGCTATGCATAAAGAACAAACCTAACATCAAATATGGCTATCAATTTACTTATCTCTGCAGTTAGTGATCAGAATAAATGTCACAGAAATCTAGATCTATGCAGTTAGAGACATTAAACAACAAATAATAAGCAAGAGTTGCTCCATGCATCCAATGAACAAGACAAGAATTTTTAAATATTTTTTCGTATTATAACACCTGGGAAGGGAACATAGAAAGATGTTACCAATCCCCCTCAATGAGATGGGTTCTTGTATGTACTCAGCGCTTCAGATCTAAGATCTCTCTCTCTTGATGGTGCAGAAAACCCAGACAAAAATGGAACTCAAGGGGAGATCACAAGAAAAAAGTAGGAAAATATGACAATGATGGAGGATCAAAGTCAAACTAGACGTATAGATCTAGAGTGATATTTAGGCAACACAAAGTAGTAAATGAATGGAAAAACCCTTCTATTTATAACAAAATATTGATTTAGTCTAGATATTGATGCATAATTAAAATATTATTAACCAAATCTAGATCCAACTTTTATGGAATATTTTATTATTTTTGTTGGAGGGAAAAAGAATTTGAATTTGGTCAAATCCCTTTATTAATAAATAATAAATAAATAAATAAATGATTTATTTATTATTTTAAGAATGTGGTTGAGTAATAATTAAATAAATAGTGATTTATTCAATTATTTATAAATGATTTAGTCAAATTTAACAATAATATTATTTAAATAATGTTTTAAATAATTATTCCTAGAAAATAATAAGATAAATAATGATTTATCTAATTAATTTTCCTGTTTTGGGTTAAATATGACCAAGAATATTAATTTAATTTTGGTTTAATTAATTATCCCTTGAGGAAAATAAAAAAAATAAGGATTTATTAAATTATTCCTCATGGGGTTTCCTGTTTAGACCAGAAATAACTTAATAAATTATGGATTATTAAGTTATTTTTCATAGTTAGAAATTTTACATTGGAAAAATTGGTCTTACATAGTGTACTTTGGTCCATCTAATAGTAACAGGTTAGATGACCAAAAAATGGTGTAACAGATTGCCCCCCAGCGTGCAAGCGTCAGAAGCTAATCGTATGACTGAAGCACGTTGTAAGAACTCAATCATTAGACATCAAAAGGGGAGTCAAAGAGAGAGAAATATGAGGTAGACTAAAGCGTGATAGGAGAAGACCCTGAGGAGGCGAGACTTACACGTGTGACAAGTCTCTTTTATGAGTGAGTACCTATTCTGCATGAGGTAGGGGAGGCATACCTATGCCCACCGAGATAACAAAGTACAAAGAATGATGCATCCAATAAACAAGGGACTGAAATATATAGTACATGCTGGCATAAACATGGGCCAAATAAAAACATGATAAAGGATCCCACATACATACTGTGCCTGGGACAACAGTCAAGACTTATACAATAATATCTGAGTACATGAGATATAAGTACAACCAAAGAGGCCTTGTAAAATAGGAAAGGGCTCTAAAAATCACTAAAAGGCATTGCAAGCAGATTAGGCCAAAACCATCCAATCTATGGAGCTGCATCCAAGGCTGTATTAGAGAGGTCAATCGAGCATGTGGGGGGCTACCGGAAGGGCCACCGCCTCATGATGTCTGAAACATCTCACACACACTCGGGGATCACTGGTACAATCTGCTACATCATTGAACCATCAAGTATACCGATCTTGATCATGCCATGAGGAGCTAGAATTGAGAAACAATCAAGTCAAAGGGAAATGAAGGGTCCCTTTGCCTGATCTGAGGCACCGAACAAGAGTGGAAGCTAGATCCAAGGTACACCGCCCTCTAGGCTTGTCTTCTGGACTAAATAAGCTAATGTCGACAGAAGGAGGTCTGCCATAGATGAGGCAATAAGGGATCCTCAACTAAGGCACGGGAGATAATAGTAGAGCGACTGATAGACTAACACCAGGGATGATGGTGGAATGGGGGGTACTGAGTAGTGGGCTGATGACTTCCCTTATTAGAGAATAAAGGGCATGGATGACCTGGCAGCAACTGACTCGACTCCGGAGGGGATAAGGGTTAGTATGACTGAAGACCAAAATGTGTGACACGAGAGAGGAACAAAGCAATGAAGGAAGGAGTACTGTGGCGTTATACGAAGGGACTCGGGATAGCCTCCATGGATGCGATGATGACTCAACTTGGATGCTCTAAACAATGGTGGCATGATGATGCTGCCACACAGAATAGGCCCAGTGGGGACCATAAAAACATGAGTACAAGATGGTTACTCATGACTAAAATCAACACGAGCATGGAAGAGTATGAAGGCAAGGTGGTGCCCCAAGTACAAGTGTTGCAAGCGAAGAAATTTGATTTTGAGAAGTGGTGAAGTGACCCTTCTTGGAAAAAATGCGTCCGAGTGAAATATCAAATCACCAAAAATGAAAGGATACCCATTTGAGAGCTCAGTGAGAGATTTCCAATTGTTCTAACGGTTTGGTCACACCTAGAGAAAGAAAAATTTGGGGTTTCTCTTTTAATAAGGCATTTTCCCTCCAATTTGATTCATTTTCAAGTGTAGTTGTGGGGAATGTAGAGAGGAGAAAAGGCCGTAAATCTTGCGACGATTGTAGTGAACAAACCAATTGTTGGAATCGAGATCCGTCACTTTTAGGTAAGAGGCCTGACCATACTCTTTCAATTCAGTGGATTAAAATTTCAGTTTACACACCTAGGGCTTAGGAACAAACCCCTGCTCTTCTTCACGGTTGGGTCACACTTTTTGGGGCATTTTCTGTGATCTAGGTAGCAGCTTTTGGGTAGAAAACTGTGACATGTCCCAGGAATGGCCTGAAAAGTATGACCTGTCAGAGAGAGGGATTTTGGTGTTGTTTTTAGGTTGAGAACTAGGATTTAATGGTTGGGATACAATCTTTCATTTCTATATATTGAAAAATATGATGGTTTTGTGCAGATATGGTAGAATTGAGGATCAAATGGAGAGAGAGACCTGGACACATTACGGTCTGAGATCTGAGAGGATCATGTTGTCCACACTGCATTGGCCAGGTTTGGGATCTTGAAGTTTGTGGAGAACCCTTTGATGAGAGTAATAGAGCCCTTGTTGGCCTGTATTTTCGGCTATTGGGATCCAGATCATGATATATTTATAGTGCATGAGCACTAGATCGAGCTGATTGTCTAGGATATATATTTTATGACTGGTCTCCTGCCACTTAGGATGGGGGAAAACACACAACCAGTGTTACCATGAGGGCGGAAGATTATGGAGTTTGTAGAGCGCCACTATCAACTGGGTCTCCATGTGAAAGGGACATGGATACCGATAAGATATCTAGAGAGGCTAGAGACTCATGTTGTGGCTATAGCAGTGCTGCGTATCCTGGGTAACCAGGTGCTCCACCACATCACTGGGGGTCATATGATGCTTGTTAAGAGTGTGTTGAGTGGGACCTACTATGGGTGGGCCTAAATGATGCTATCGTCATTAAAACCACAATTGTCACTATGCAAGTAGCAGGTGAACCATGAATGTGCATATGGAATAGTGTTGTGCTCACTCTTCTTTGAGAAGATCCCAACACTTCGGCCTCATATACAGATCCAGGATTGGGGCCCGCGAGAGCCCAAGATGCGCCACTAGGGGCGACTATTGTGTAGAGGGGGGTGGGGTGGTCGGACGGGTGTTTCAACCCAAGTTCTTTGTGCATTGGGATCAAATGCCACTATACATAGATGACTATCCATATAGTGGGATGAGTTATCATGGGGACCCGGACTTGCAATTGCCACCAGGTTGAGCATGGGGGCCCGATGGTAAGTGACAAGTTGCTTATCTTTTATGTGCATTTTAAAGTTTCAGAATATTGTATATGGTACTGATTCATTGAATTTTGTTATGCAGATATAGCACCGGTAAAACCGACCGGGTATATGGGACGACCCGCAGTATCAGGAGCTGCAAGACCTAGTAGATCGAGGGGACCGAAAAATGAGGATGCAGTGGTCCTCTTGGAGGAAATCCATCGTATATGTGAGAGGCTGCTGACCGGTGTTTCAGAGCGCGGCTGGCAAGACCTTGATGACTAGTACATAGAGCCATGTATTGGTCTACCCTCGGAGTGGCGAGGGGTCATTTGGCACACGACGATGGCTGGACAGGGGATGCACGATCTACAAGCTGTTGAAGCCGATCCATTGGCCCGGGATCCTCCAGATAGTGATTAGATGTAGGGGCATGAAGTGCCCCTAGTTTTATTTTTTGTAACATACTATTGGCATGTCATATGTATCAGAGTGGATGGACTCTAAAACATTTTGAATGACACATATAATGGATATGCATCATTTTATGGTTTATTGTTATTGTCTTGTGTTAAATGCATGTGATAAATTCCAATCTAGAATATTTTTTACCATTCTATCTACATAGTGATTTTTTGCTCTAGGTACATGACTGGGGATAAGAGTAATGAATTCGACTTAGATAGGTGGATGAGAATAGATGGGTTTGTTTGAGTTAATATATATCAGTTTGTTTCATGAGACTTCTTATTTAAAGCCAAAACTTTGATGGCTTATGTATTAACTTAATATACTTTTATGATGTGACACCTTTGGATTGAGGAGCTAATTTGAAGACTTGTGTTATTATTATTTTGCTGTTAAATTCTATGGATGTGTAACTGAATTTAAGCTTCTGAGATCACCTCTCAAGTGTGCAAGGCAAGGGTGGAAGGGCCCCCATTCCAAGCTAAGTACACTTCCTTGTTAACTAGTTTTATTTCCTTGTAATCTGATTATTGTAGAAATGGTTTTTCAAAGCTTTATTTCAGATTTCTTCATGGTTCATGCATAATGATTGATTTCATTATTTCATAGCTTATTCATCACTTTATCGAGTTGGAAAAACATGTGTTCAAGTTGAGCATCCCTTCTACTAAAATGATGAATTAAAACTAGTTTCCTTTGTTTGTATGCAAGTAGTTTCTTATTGAGATTTTGATATTGAGATGAATGAATTATGATGGAATACCTTATGTGTCTCTTAAGTTAAGAGTTTCTTTCATTAATAATTTATCCATCTTAAGTTCTTGGTTTTAATCTCTGATTCATTAAGTGGTAATTGAGGTGAAAGTGGACTTCTTGAGTCAAGAACCATTTCAATATTCTTCCTCTTTTTAAACTAATTGAATTATAATTATAGGATGTATTACTTTCAGCTTTTGAATAAATTATCTTTCAAGGTTTGATTACATCTGATCTTCACATATAGTGAACTTGCCTCAAAGCATAAACAACCCGGATTGATAAGAAATAATTGTGTTAATTTAGGTACATAAATTAGCTCAACATTTTGGCGCCGTTGCCAGGGAGGCAAATATCGGCATAGTCAATAGAAAGATAAAAAAAAAAACAACAAAAACAATAGTTACATTTTTTTTAGTTATGTTTCTTTATGCCTAGATATAGAGATCCTCAAGGTAGATTTGTTAAAAAGCCCCCACAAATAGAGATAGGATCATCAAACACTCCAGTTACTGGTAATCCAATAATTCAGGAATTGGCAGAAAAACAAAGAAGTGGACAAAGATTAACTTTGATTGAGAGGCAAAATTTGTTAGCTTGGGAAGAAAAGCAAAAACAATCTTCAAATTCTGGAAAACAAAAATAAATTATCAAAGGAAAACAATCTTTATTTCCATCCATAAATCCTCCTATCTTCCAGCAACCTGAAACTCCACTTAAAATTGAAACAAATCAACCAATGGCAGAAGAGGGACATGGATCTGTTATTCTCACTCCTGAACAACGTGCTGCATATGAAAGACAACAAATGGAATGGAGAAGAAAGAGAGAGGAGGAGGCAAAACAAGAAAATGATAGAAAAATAGAAAACGATCGGAAAAGACAAGAAGATGGTAATGATCAAGAGACTACCTTTGGCTTTCCAATAATAGACACAAGTGCAATATTAGGAGAAGAAGTGAAAATGAAAATTATTCCAGCTTCTGTATTGCCAAATTTTTATGGAATGTCCACGGAAGATCCTGATGCATTTATGTTTGAATTTGATATTCTATGTAGAACATATGGATACACTGATGACATTCATAAACTTCGTCTTTTCCCTGCAACATTAAAAGCATCAGCTTTGAAATGGTTTATGGGTTTAGGAGAACAAACAATAGCTTCTTGGGATGATATGAGATCAGTCTTCCTTAAAAAATATCAAGCTTATTGTAGATCTAAAGATTCAAAGGAAGATATTTTCAGAATGACACAACAAGAAGATGAAAGTTTAGAAGAATATTTGGAAAGATTTTTATATAATCTACAGAAATCTAAACAACACTCTCTAAATCAAGAAACCATTCGAACAATCTTTCTCAAGGGTATAAGGGATGAATACCTTGAAATTTTGAATGTGATGGGTAAAGGAGACATTTCAAACCTACCATTCGAAGAAATTGTTGACTTATGTCAAAAATATTCTAGAGGAAGAGAAAAAACAGGAAGAAGAGAAGTAAGTTCAAAAGCAGCAAAGTCAGCTGCAGGAGGGATAACAAGAGCTGAAATAGGAAGTTTATTGGAGAACTTTAAAACAGATCTCTTGAGTACATTAGGGACACAAGTAGATGTGCTAAAGGCAAACAAGAAGAAAGAAGAACAAGAACAAGCTCTAGCAATATTTTGTCCCAAATGTAGAAAGAAACATCCATTGAGAGAATGTCCTTTGGATAGTGTTCAGAGTGTTCAGGTTTGTGGTCTTTGTACAGAAAAGCATTCCACAGAAAATTGTCTAAAATTGAAAGAATTACAAATGAATTCAATGGAAGAAGTGCCAAGAATGGAAGGTTTTTATTATGTAGCACCACGAAGACCATGGCAACCTAGGATGCCTCAACAAAATCAGCAACAATTCCCTCAACAAAATTACCTCTATCCACATCAAAATCCTTGGACCCCTCCAATGCCATGGCAAGCTTGGCCTCCACAACAATATCCACAACAACCTGCACAAGGTTGGAGAGGATATGGTTATGGAAACCAGCCACCTCAACAGTATCAACAACAATACCAGCAACAATACCAACAGCCATTTACATATCCACAATATCCTCAATATCCACAATCCATACCATTTCAACAACAACATTCTGCATATCCACAATCCATCCCATCTCCACAGCAGAATCCTCCACCGTTGTTGACCCAACCACAACAGTTACAGCTACCCACAAATCAACCCAGACCAACTCAATTACCAGCCCAACCAATTGCAAATCCAAATAATAAGGTGGAAAAAGCTGCATACACTGTAGAGGAAGCAACATGTTTTCCCATATATTCAATTCTTCCTCTTAATGAAGTCCATTTAAGGTCTGGAAAAGTGCTTAAAAAGGATTCTCCTCCAATTATAGAAGAATCAACCGAACAAGGAGAATCACCTGAAACATCACAAACTAAGATACAAATTCAGAAAGGAACAAACATTACAACTCAAACACCACCTTATCCTGAAAGGTTGGTGGAACAACAAAAAGAAATAACCCTTCCTGAATTTGATATTTTAGATGAGTTAAAAAATGCTTATGTAAAAATTCCTTTGTTGAAGGCAATTAAAGAAATACCAATATATGCTAAAACAATAAAGGAATTGTGCATTAAGAAATCACAGAAAAAGAAGAAGGATCCTACTATAATCCAAGTCATTGGTAAACTAGCAAGCCTCATGTCTACACAAACCTTAGTAGAAAAATATATTGATCATGGTATCCCTATGGTTACTATATCAATAAATAATTTCTCAGTACCAAACACATTAATAGACTTGGGAGCAGCTATAAATGTAATGACAATGGAGACAATGAAAACTTTGCACTTGAACAACATTAGATCAACTTCTACAATCTTAGAACTAGCAGATAGATCTAAAGTTGTTCCTGAAGGGATATTGGAAGATATCATAGTCTCTTTGGATTCATGGGAGTATCCTGTTGACTTCCTTATCTTGCAACCAAAAACAAATTTGGGAGGACATCCTCTAATCTTAGGCAGACCATGGTTAGCTACCGCTGATGCCTTCATAGGATGCAGATCAGGAAACATGATTATTTCACATGGAGATGAAAGGAAACACATTGCTCTTTATTCACCTGCACAATCAACTTCTTTAGAATCAGTACTTGAAGCTCAAGAAAAACAGCAAACTAAATCAGTTTTAAGTATAAATCAATTCTTTGATTTAAGAGAAGAAGAAGAGAATGAAGACTTAATGGATCTTTTCATTTCCGAACCAAGTATTTCAGAGCAACTTAGAGAAGTCCAATATGAAGCTGCAAGTAACCTTTTGAATCAATGCTTTCAGGAAACTTGTACTGTTCAAACTTTGCGGAAATCTTTTATAGACATCTTTCCTGTAAACACAATCTCCAATCCAACAATAAAAACAATTGAGGTAAATCTTGGAAAACATTTAAACATTGGAAACCAGTTGCAATCAGCACAAGAGCAAGAGGTAATTGCATTATTACAGAAATATTCAAAATCTTTTGCCTGGGATTATACTGACATGCAAGGAATCCATCCTAGCACATGTGTCCACCACATCTATACAGATGATCAACTCAAACCTGTAAGACAACCTCAAAGACGAATGAATCCCATGATGAAAGAAATAGTGAAAGAAGAACTGCAAAAATTGTTAAATGTTGGATTCATCTATCCTATTTCAGATATTCAATGGGTTTCTCCACTGGTTATTGAACCAAAGAAAAATGGAAAGTGGAGGGTATGTGTGGATTATCGAGAACTAAACAAAGCTACATTAAAAGATCATTTTCCTCTACCATTCATTGATCAAGTGTTAGACTCATTAGCTGGAAAAAAATTTTTCTCCTTCTTAGATGGGTTTAGTGGATACAACCAGATAAGAATAGCAACAGAAGACCAAGACAAGACAACATTCACTTGCCCATGGGGACCCTATGCATATAATGTTTTACCATTTGGTTTATGTAATGCACCTGCAACTTTTCAACGAGCAGTGCTTGCAATCTTTGCTGATCTAATTCATGAATGTGTAGAGGTTTATATGGATGACTTTACAGTTTATGGAAACACATATAATGATTGCCTAAATAATCTTGAGAAAGTTCTGAAACGATGCATTGAAACAAATTTGTCATTAAGCAATGAGAAATGCTATATGATGTTGACAGAAGGAATAGTTCTGGGACACCATATTTCTGCTTCAGGAATTAAAGTGGATCCAGCAAAAATACAAGTCCTAGTAAACTTAATGCTTCCTACAACACAAAAAGAGGTAAGAAGTTTCTTAGGCTATGCAGGCTATTATAGACGATTCATTGAAAACTTCAGTAAAATATCCCAACCTCTGTTTAAACTATTAGCAAAAGATATTGAATTTCACTGGACAAATGACTGTCAAAATGCATTTCAAATTCTGAAAGAGAAATTATCAGTTGCACCCATTCTCCGTGGGCCAAACTGGTCTTTGCCATTTCATATATCAACTGATGCATCTGATACTGCGATAGGTGCCTCTCTTGGACAGAAAGAGAACTTGTTCAATTATGCAATATATTTTATAAGCAAGAATTTAACACCTGCAGAATTGAACTACACAGTCACAGAGAAAGAAATGTTAGCCGTTATACATGCAGTAAACAAATTCAGACACTATATAATAGGATATCAAGTTTTCATTCATACAGATCATTCAGCAATCAAATATTTGATGAATAAACCCATCACCAATGGAAGAATAACAAGATGGTTACTGTTATTGCAAGAATTTAATATCACAATACAAGACTGGCCAGGCAAGGAAAATCAAGTGGCTGACTTTCTGTCCCGCATACATTCACCCAACGATCCAAATCCGGTTGCAGATAACTTTCCCGATGAACACCTGTTTTCCATCACAGTAAAAACACCATGGTTTGCAGACATTGCAAACTATTTATCTTCTGGAAAGTTTCCAACTCAATTCACTAAAAAGCAAAGACACAAAATTGTTAAAGAAAGTTCTAGGTATAGTTGGGTAAATGGTGATTTATTTTATACTGGTTCAGATTTGATAATTAGAAAATGTGTACGAGAAGATGAAATATTAGATATTCTAAGGGCATGTCACGATGAACCATGTGGTGGCCATTTTGCAGATAAACGAACAGCATATAAGGTGCTGCAACTGGGCTACTACTGGCCATCCATCTTCAAAGACTCTAAGAAATATGTCAACCAATGTGACAGTTGCCAAAGAACAGGGAGACCAATCACAGCAGATGAGATGCCGCTGAAGCCACAGATCCTCATAGAACCATTTGAGCAATGGGAACTTGACTTTGTTGGACCCATCAATCCACCATCAAATGGAAAGAAGTACATCTTAGTATGTACAGATTATGTAACCAAGTGGGCAGAGGCTAAAGCAGTGAACAGAGCAACAGAAGATACAGTGGTCACCTTTCTTTTTGAAGAAATCTTTGTCAGATATGGAGTACCTAGACAAATTGTAACAGATCAAGGAACACAATTTACATCAAAGCTGGTACGAGATCTAACAGAGAAATACAAAATCAAACATAGGAAATCTACACCATATCATCCTCAAGCAAATGGGCAGGTTGAATCAACAAATAAAGTCCTAGAAAATATCATGACAAAAACAGTACAGCTGAACAGAAAAGATTGGTCTGAAAAATTACAAGATGCACTATGGGCCTATAGAATCACATGGAAAAATACAACTGGTTTTAGTCCATACCAGTTAGTATATGGAAAAGAGGCCTTATTGCCTATAGAGTTTCAAATACAAACATACAGACTAGCAGCTGAACTAGGACTAGACCTGACAGAAGCACAACATCAGCGGATCATGGAACTGAATCAGTTGGATGAGCATCGTCAACAAGCCATAGAACATACTACATTGGTGCAACAACAAAGAATGAAGTGGCACGACAGATATATCAAAACAAAGACATTTTGCAAGGGAGACTGGGCATTAATTTTTTACTCCAAATTCAAAGACTTCAAAGAAAATTTCACAACACATTGGCTAGGCCCATATGAAATTGACGAAATCTTTGACAATGGAGCAGTCAAGATCAGGACAATCGACCAGGACTCTACCTCCTTTATAGTGAATGGACATAGGCTCAAAGTTTATAATAGGCCTATCAGTAAAGAAGCATTTATGAAACAACTGATAGAAGATACAGAACTGGAAGTCATGGCACACCAAGCTCAGCCATCTTCCAGTCCTGTAGTTGAATAAAAAAAACACATAAAAAAATAAATAAAAATAATAATAAAAAAAATAATAAAAAAAATAAAAAAATAATAATAAAAAAATAATTTGTTTGCTAGTGAAAACCAGGTAACTGGCACTCAGCAAACATGAATTCATAGGGGAAAACCAGGGCAACTTGGACTCTATGAATTCCTTTTTCTTGTTCTACTGTTCTCACATAATTTCAATACAGGTACTCTCCACCAACAACTGACTTGAGGACAAGTCACATCTTAAACAAGGGGGAGACTTGCATCAGATCTTTAGCTGGAAAGCTGAAGTATAGAAGGAACTTGTATTGTCAACAGAGGGACCTGAAATAAGAAATCATTACAGAGGGACCTGAAAGACCTACCAATGTCAAAACAACATGTGCATATTCTGTAAGCAGTGCAGAGGGACCTGAAACAAAGAATCATTACAGAGGGACCTGACTAACAATTCAAGAACCAGAGCATGAAGAACAAGGAGCAGCAATAAAGTTTACTTTTTGATCCATCTACAACATCTGATCAATTGATTTCATCCCACTTGTACAAACATCATCCAGGGGAGTATATGTATAGTCATTTTGTGCTTGAAATTCAATTTTTTCTTAGAAAATTTTTAGTTTTTGTTAAGTTGAAATTAGTACCTGAGGATATTCATTATCATTTCATATCCTATACATATCCTATAACCCTTATACATTATATTCCATTTCATTTCCATACATATTCCCTATTTTCATTAACCCCTAAGTATTTTTCTTTAAGAGCTTAAAAGACCAAACTGGGACAACTTTTCAACCTGCACATACAACTCAAGCATTAGTAAAGGTGATAATTTTAAATATGACCTAAGATGGTCATTTTAAAATTATAAAGATATGCTATATAATCCAAAAAAAAAAAAAAATCATGCGCTATATGGAAATCAAAGTAAATATATACCATAGTCCAAATGGTATGCATGCGCCATAGTCATATATATATTATAACCCAAAACGTATATGATATAAGTGGTATAAGTAAAGGCATATGGTATATGATATAAGAAAGGGCGCATATGATATGAGAAATGGTGGACGGCCACGCAAAAACTATATGGCACGACTGTGCATAATGGTTATGATCTGGCGGGGTATTGTTAAATGGTAATTGCACACACTCATTGCAATACGAACAGTGCTGGAATATCATTGCACGCACACGACGGTGGTAATAATGAAATAAAACAACGATTTGGCCATCCTCATGACACAGTCGGGTGACTGGTCAAACAGGACGGCCATACCAACCACGCATTGTAAACACCAATGAACAAAGAGGCGCACAGTACACCCATGAACTCGGTCAATTCATGACCGTTTAGACCTCAGTCCTCATTGCCAAATAGCTCAGAGAGAAGCTCATTTCCAAATAGCTCAGAGAGAAGGTGTTTGAAGCTGCAAACTAGTGAAAGAAGGGAGAAGCGAGTTTAGGCGGATTTAAGAAGGAAAATCATACCGGTTTTAACGTTCAGAGATCACCGATTTTTGGATTCAATCAGGTAATGGAATAATTGTTTAAGCTCGGCAAACAGTGGAAGTATACATTGTGACTATCTGTTAATTAATGGCTATGTTACTCTGCTCTTGCCACCAGTCAATTGAACGGTTGAACAGGGATTTGGAGTGCCGGATATTCCTCAAAGCGCTCGTTGACAACAGGTAATGCCGAAACCACAACACTAAATCAGTTGATTCACTGCGTAAATCATGGCATAAACTACTAGTGAATCGCGCAGCATTTTAATGTGAATTCATTGCATGGATAACACGTTAGGATTTTTAACGATGTGCCGTGTTGAAGTCTATGAACAGAGTTGTTATGGCGTGTTTATGCTGCATGGCGGTAGTCATTGATTGAATGCGCACTACGCTTTGTTTTGTTGATTGAATTGTGCACGTTGTTTCCATTAACATTTTAACAAACAGTTAACATGAAAACGCCATATGTCTCTGTTATGAACCCTTGCTGCCTGTGCATTTTTGTTATTGTTTTAACCGAAACAGGGGATTGAAGTTTTTTTTTTTTTAAGGGCCGAACGAGCCATGCCATGTGCATTCTTAATTGCCAAAGGGAGTTCGATTGCCGAGCCATTTAAAACTCAGATTAAATGCGCTGTGTGTTTTTATCATTTGTGTTTTGAGGCCGAGAGCCATATGCATGCGTTGTAGTCAAAACACTCCTTATTTTTTTGATTATACATACACGGTGAACTTATGGTTTGATTTTGGCAACAGTATAAGGCGTTGAGCATACATGGAACACTGTTTGCATATGTATTTTGTTTTCAAGAACAGAGAGCAGCATATTGACAGGGGTATACAGGTGTTTGGTTGTTTGAACATGGAATTAAAACAGTGCTGCTGCAGAGAAAAGAGTAAACAAAAGTCAGAGTTAAATTGTTGAAAGGAGGAAGGTAAGCTTCTTTGCTTTAACAATTTCGTTTTGAAAACGAACAATAGTTATTTTTATTGTCAAAATGAAATTAGTAACAGCAGAGGCATTCATTCATTGGTTTTCAGAAACAATGTCAGTCAGAGTAGAGCCAAAATTTCAGATAGAGAGCTGGGGGAAGGAAACTATAGAAAAACTTTACCAAGCAGGGATGATAAGCTTTTTACAAAAATTTGATGGCCACTCTGAACAGATAACCAGGGATTTTATAAATAACTTCAATCAAGACCAGACACGGGTAGGAGATGTCATTATTCCTGTAACCCAGGAATATCTTTCCCAAGCTTTAGATCTACCCATGATAGGTGAGAAATATTACAAAGGCCTGCACTTCAAGGAGAAAGCTTGGACTTTCTTTCTTGAGAAGAACCGGAAAGGGACTTTTGATAGAACAAAAGGGATACCCAGGGAATGGTTCAATGAACCATGGGGTGAGTTGGTTTTGGTCATCCAGAAGTTTTGACTTGTGATAGAGGATATAGCGTTGCCCACTTGTATCATGTCAGACTTCTACAGCATATTAAGGGAGAGGATAGGATTAACTTGCCTTACTTCCTATATAGGAGCCTCTTGAGAATGATTGAAACAGTAAAACATGAACATAGGCCTAAAGCAGGACAGATTTACCATCAAGGATTGATCAAAATCCTAGTTGAGTATCAGGTGAGGTCACAGGGCATAGTATGGAGAGAGTTCATGTCTAGAAATCAGTTCATTGAACAGATTAAGGAAGTACAGGATAAAACAGAGCAGGAAAACAGAGGATTGATGAACTCACCCTTGTATCCCAGAACAAGAGCTAAACAGCAGAATAACATGGCCATGTAGTAAAATGAAACATCTGTTATGTCTATTCCTAGAAGATTTACGAATAAAAGACCCATTGACTTAGACAAGGAAGAAGAAATATATTCCCCAAGACAACAAGAAGAAAATGATATTGCACAAGAAGTATTTGAGGAGGATTCTTCATATGATGATGCAGCATCAGCATCACTAATGAAAACAACACAATATTTTGAAAAAGAAATCAATGTTGGAAGAATCAGGGACTTAACTGACCAATTGGAAATTAGAAAAATCATGGAGAAACAATTAAAAGAGGAAAACAAGGCAAATAAGAAAGATAATGCTAAATTGGTTAAGGCAAATGAAAAATTAAAAGAAGAATTGGGGAGACTGAAACGGAAAAATAATCTACTTTCTAAGCAAGCATTTAAGTGGTTAAAGGAAAAGAATATGTGGCAGGCAAAGTATGAAAAACAGAAGGTCAAAGCAGCTTTGTTCAGGGAAAGACATGACGCAGGTTTGGATTGTTTGGCCAGGGCAGCACAACAGGAAGCATCTACAGGCACAGCATCTACTACAGAGAGAAGAAGGTAAAAGAGGAATAAACAAGCATGGGGACATGCTTGATGATAAGCAAGGGAGAGATGTTGGGCCTTAGTTTTGGTCTTATTTTTGCTCAAAGAAACTTACTAATCCATCTATTTCCCATCAATTTTCCCTTCATTTATTCCATTTTGATGTATATTTGATATCCATTCAGGTATTTAATTTTAATTTTTCAATTTCTAAAGTTTTTATGAAAGTTTGGTTTTTAGTGCAAAATTGGCAGATTCAGAAATTCCCGTAATAGCTTTATGGTTGATGTGGTTGCAGGACACTTGGGCACGAATTAAATGCATGGATGGACAGCTTGGGAACTAGGATTAAGCCAGCTATGCTTAGTTCGAACAGAACAAGCTTTATTAGGGTCCTAAAATTTGCTGAGAACCCATTGATGAGGTCAAGAGAGCCCTTGCTACCCTAGATAGTCAGCTATTGGAGCCCAGATCATGAGATCTTTATCGTGCAGGGGACCGGATTGAGTCAACAGTTTAGGACAGATATTTCCTAACCAGTCTACCACCACTCAGGATGGTGGGAAACACATAACCAATGTTATCGCGAGGGCGGAACATTATGGAATTTGTAGAGTGCCACTGTCAACTGGGTGTCCATGTGAAAGGCACACAAATATCAATCAAAGATCTAGAGAGGCTAGAGACTTGTTTTATGGCTATAACAGTTCTAGGGATCCTGGGAAACCAGGTGCTCCACCACATCATCAGTGGGTAGATGATGCTGGTTGAGGGTGTATTGAGTAGGACCTACTATGGGTGGGCCTAGATGATGTTTTCGTTATTGAAATGACAATTTTCATTGTGCAAAAGGCAGGTGAACCATGACTATGCATATGGAACAGTGCTTTTCTCGCTCTTCTTTGAAAAGATCCCTAAACTTTGTCCTTGTATACATATCCAAGACGGGGGCTTGCAAGAGCCCAGGATGTGCCACTCGGGGAAATTTTTGTGTAAAGGAGGAGGTGGGTTAGTCAGATGGGTGTTTCGAATGGAGTTTTTTGCACATTGGGATCAAATTCCATTATACATAGATGACTATCCCTATAGTAGGATGAGCTATCATGGGGACTTGGACATGCCACTTCCACCAGGTTGAGCATGGGGGGTAAACAGTAAGTGAAAATTTGCTTATCTTTCATGGTGAATTTTAAAGTTTCAGAATATTGTATATGGTACTGATTTATTTAATTTTGATATGCAGATATAGCACTGGTGAAACTGTCCAATTATATGGGATGACCTGTAGTGTTAGGAGTTGTAGAACCTATTGGATCGAAGGGAATGAAAAATGAGGATGTAGTGGTCCTTTTGGAGGATGTCCATCGTAGATGTGAGAAGTTACTGACCAGTGTTTTTGAGCATGGTTGGTAGGAACTTGATGACCAATACATAGAGCCATTTGTTGTTCTACCCGCAGAGTGTCGAGGAGTCATGTGGCGCATAACGATGGCCAGATAGGTGACGCTTGATCTACAGGCTACAAGAGCTGAGCCATTGGCGTCGGACCCTCCAGATAGTGATTATATGTAGGGGAATTAGGTGCCCCCAATTTTGGGTTTTTGTAACATGTTATGGGAATGTCATATGTATCATAGTTAATGGGCTCCAAAACATTGTATATTTGGATGACACATATTATGGATATGCATCGTTTTATGGTTTATGGTTATTGTCTTGTGTTAAATGCGGGTGATAAATGCCAATATAGAATATTGTTTTCAATGCTATCTACATAGTGATCATGAGCTCTAGGTACATGACTGAATGTAATGGTTTCAAAGTCATGCGTTAAGAGCTTCACTCGTAAATATCTTCTAAAAAGGACATAATTATGCACACAATAAACACCATTCAATTGCATGAAAAGTAGTAAAGAATCTAAACAAACATGAAGGTGAAGGATGCGGCAGTCATGGGAATCGACTAACAAACTTATCACTACGTCATATTTTCCTAGTTATTGGTGGTAGCACCAATTCATACATCGTTATAGAGGACAAGCGAATGCAAGGGGGTGAAAATGGCCCACGCTGCTGAGGTTGGATTCCGGGAGTAGTGACTTGCACCATCGGCATAGTCGATATACGATGTGGATGAGGGATCCATCTGAAAGGTGGCATAATACAACATATGAGATGATGATGAAAAATGCTAGCAACTTGAATGCAAGGAAAAAATAAAACAAACACTCTTAGGGGGAATTCTATGGGTAAAATTTCTACACCCCGTACACTGGATAGTGTATGGAGTGGGGGAATTGTCTTGGGGACAACTTGTGCTCAGGTCGCGAAAGTCACCATAGACATGGATGGTGCCATTTTTCTTATGGGTTGGATAGAAAAAGTTAGGGGTGGAAAATGTTCCATAATGTCATCATCACAGTAGAAGATGGGGTGACTTGTGGAAGGATGACCACATGATGCGACGAAGCTACCTGAATCACGATTATGAGAAGTGAGGTTCACATGCTCATCATCATAGAGGGTGATAGAAGAACCAGTGGATGACTAATCTATCGATGTTGAGACCAAGGTGATTGCTGAAGGGAGCTTAGGCAAAACAGAAGGGGATACCTCAAACTGGTCTTCCACCATGCATCTCATAGATGATGACAGGTAGAGGATAGTGGCTGAAGACTCCATGATCTCAAAATCGGGAGGTGTTATGTCAATGGGAGTGGATGTGTCCTCTGGTTCTGTCGAAGAAAAAATCACATGTAATGGAGAAATGGTCTCGTTGCGCTTAGCCTCGAATTGGCGAACCACTTCTAACGAGATGCGGAAATCATCGAGGCAGGGACAAAGGTGAGTATAGTGGCCATGGAAATCACACAAAGAACAAGGTTTATTCGTGTGAAAAGTATTGAGTTTCTTGGCTAAAGTCGTTGAAGTAACACAGACTTCTGGGATATTAGACTCAGGAAACGCTTTGTTGACCATGGGTTTGAGATGAGGAAATTTGGGACAATTGTAGGTAGCATGACCAACAACATCACACAAAGCACACGTAGGTGTATACTTTGGAGGATCAAGTGTTTTCTAGGAAACCTTGTCCGTAGGTGCCTTTTTATGGGCTTTGCCCCCCTCACCTTAGGCTTTCGCAACAAGATTAGATTCTCATTGAGGTGGCTGAGGCACAGAAGCGAAGGGAGGGGTCATAGTGACCGGTTGGACTGGGGTCAAAGTAATGTAAGGCTTGAGCTGACCAGGCCGGGTATTGGTTGGGGGATAAATCTACCAAACTGGGATCCCCAGGGTCATATTGGGAAGGGTCAAGGCAGCCATAACAGGTATGAAAAATACTTTGGAATGGGGAGAAATAAATGGTATCTGACCGGAGGGGTAATGGCCAGGAGGAATAGATCCCAAATGATTAAGTTTAGGGGGAACCGTTCCATAAGGAAAAAGAGGATGAGGGACACCAGCTACAGATGAAGGGCCTTGAGGAGGAGGTCCTGAAGGTTGAGTTGAAGTACTAGGAGCAGGTTGCAAAGGGCTAGGCTACTAACTACTCAAACTGGACTGTTTGAAGTCGGGCCGAGATTATTACATCATGCAAACATTCGATGAGCTAGGGTTAGGGATAAGAGGGGGGAGACCAGGGAATGAACCAAGCAAAGAGGAATATTTATAGACTCCGGGTGAGACACTGGTCAGTGGTTCAACTATTTTTTTATTGGCCACCAAAGAAATAATGGACTCTGGAGAGGTCTAAGTCTTCAGTTCGTAGTATGTCAGCTGATATATAGTGACGATCTTTCCGTTGTGAGGAAATCACATCTTACGGTGAACCGTAGATGGGACATCAGACATCGCATAAGTATAGCTATAACCCAATAGAATGTTGTAGTCTAAGGGGGCATCCATGACTTCAACGTCAAAACAAAAAAAAAATCCCACAAGAGTAATAGGACAGTTGCATAACATGCCAAGGGGATGGGAAGAGTGGCCAACCCACGCACGAAGGGTGATAGTTGAAGGGTCTAAATTGGGCGATACAAGATTTTAGAAGTGGACATCACGTAGGTGGATGCACCCTCGTCAATGATACATCGGGAGATGTTGGCATTCCAAATCTTGATAGGTATTTGGAAGGCGGTGGATGCAGGTAGGTGTGGATGCTCTGACTTGTCAACATCGAAGAAAATCAAATGATCACCTAAAGGATCCAAAGTGCCCATGGCAGTTAGTATAGATTTAAAATGTGAAGGTCACGACTAGAGGACTTCCAGCGTTGACATGGTGATAGGGGATTGCGCCAAGTCATCTGCTATACTGTAGGTGTGGGAATCTTTACCGGAAGCAACGCTTCGGCGTAATAGTCCTTTGGGGATCTTGGTATGTACCTTTGCCTTAGGATGAGGGATATGTAAAGGACCATTGGGTGTCGAAATTGGCTCTGTGGGACCTGAGGACTGGGGCTCAGTTTCGGATGTAGCAAGAGGATTCGTGTACTAGCATGACCGAGTCTGAAGGTTGAGATTAGCGGTATTGGCATGGTCAGATTCCATCATAAGGATCTAGTAATCAGAGGTACCAGACCGAGGAGGTTGAGCGGTCACCTAACCTTTAAGGGGTTGGGCAGCCACATATCCTTGGTGGGGGAAAGGATTCGTAAATACAGCCTATTGAGTAGGCACAAAATTAGGAGGAACCAAAGAAGAGGCTTGTTATCCTCAAGATGCTACTTGAGGTTCCCAAAATTGATGCATCTGAGGTAAAAGGGGACAATCATGGGTATAGTGACCATGGACAGTGCAACAATAACAAGGCTTATTTGTATGAAGAGGCATGTTCTACTTGGGATGATCGACCTATTGCTGAGTTGTTGTATTAGATGTACTCCCTTGGGGATTGTTTCCTTGATTACCTTGAGTGGGTTGGTTTTAGTTTCCTTTCCTCTTATTTTTAGAACTGGGATGATTAGTTTCACTCTGTTGCACATATACCTAACCCTGAGGGGGGGGGGGGTGGTTGCTTTTGCATATCTTGAGAAGGCATGGGAGGCTGAGGTGCTTATGTTGGAGGAGCTGGAGAACTTGGCTATGGATACGGATAGTAAGGAGGTTGTGTAACATTGGGGTAAAAAAGTTGGGAAATAGCAAGCCCCTTGCATCGGAGGATGCGGTTGGGAAAAGGCGTGAGGCATTCCGTGTCCTGGATACATGCTACTGGGAGGGGGAAAAGTGCTAGAGGAGCTAGCCCCTCCCTGAGGGAAACCATAACCCATAGGAGATGAGTGTACAAATGTGAAAGCGATCCAACGATACCATCGATGGAATGAGATGTCCCTGGTGCATTGGCACCACCAGGTCTAGGGAGATCAGGTAAGACGATATAAACATAACCAGATTGCACATAGATCAAGTTATATTTAAATGCAACTTGGAGGGCTTCTTCCTCAATCTGAGGAAATTGAGACGTAACATCTTTACAAATAGAGGGAAAAATGTATCTGAGAAAATAGTCCATGTAGGCACGATATTTGAAAACTAGAGCTCGACATAATCTCTTTATTTTGTGCCATTCTTGAACATGGTCAGATAGGTAGGTCGCAAAATTTTGATTGAAAGCGGTCAAAAGTTCAGTTTCAGTGTCATAATGAAGGGGAAGCTGGAAGTAGGACAAAAAATACTTTGCAATGGTCACAAAAGTAGCATGAGAGGGAGCGACCTAGTTGACATACGACTCGCAAGCTTCTTCAATAAACTTACGCTGGAATAACAAAAGACAGATAGAGTCATCAGTGATAGAGTTGGATGAACATCACATGTGGGAAGAATGAACATGGTTGGTGGGATCCTCTCCAGCATTTCCTTCAACCTTAGGGATGTCTAAAGGAATATTGGTTGGCATAGCAGGCCAACCTGGATCATGGTGTATATGTTCATTAATCAACTGGCTAAACTCAGGAAGGCTTAGGACTGCCATATAAGGAAGAAAAGGAGTAGCCAGGACAATTCCTGTTGCAACTCCAGGTGTAGCGGCTCCAGCATTAGTGCCAAGGTCACCACTAGTAGTAGGTCCTGCACCAGACATGATGAAGGTGAAAGGTGGAGGAGAACTAGGGATAGGAATAGAAGGAGAACCCGATGAACCAGAATTAGAGTCAAAATGGGGACTTAGTGGAGGAGTAACTCAGACCCTACGCGGTGGAGTAAGTCTTCCTAACGGAAAATGAGGATGAAGGACTCAGAGTCTCCAGGATGAGTGCCTTGGGGGTGCAATGGTGGAAAATATACATCGAACCCAACAAGGAAGAGAGGTGAACAAGGGCACGAAGGTGCAGATTAATTATTTAATTACAATGTTTTAGTCTTGGTCTGGCGGTGTAAACCAGACGCTCTTCGCTCTAGGTGTGTGTGTGTGATAAGTTTGTTAATTTTAATTAAGCCCAAAAGTGTGTATAGAGAAAAGAAAAAATATGATGTATAGCTGTAAATAAAACTGAAAGTGACAGTAAAATAAATAGCTACAGATGCATAAATTTAAACCCAAAAAGAAGGGCTTCCCAAAAACTAGTCTAAGGGTGGGAGAAATCTACTCAAAACACACAATATGGCCAATATATCTAAGGTTAAGAGGGACATGGATATAAATGTTAGATCTGTTGAAAAGAGGTGCAGAAAACAGTAAGAAACCAGAGGGAAAAATGCTAAAATATAGGTGGAAAAAGGCTACAACATAAAGGGAAACATACGGGACCCTAAAGGGAGGACCAAAAAAAACTTAAAAGAGGTGTTTTGGATGGAAAAATAACCGATCTAAAATGGATCTGAAAAGACAGGTTGAGATCTGAAAAAATGGCTGAAAAACACTGAAATCTCAGAAGCCCTGCTTTAGCTAAACTCCTCCTAAAAAGGTGGAAGCGTATTGAAGCCCTCAACGACTTGGTTCCTACTTCTATGATTAAAACTAAGCAAGTAGAGTTCCAATATGGGTAAATATGGAGGTCAAAGAACCTTGAATAGTGCCCTAGACAAACTCTGAAAAATAACAGAAAAATCTCGCAAAAAAGTTGAGGTCGAAGGTAATGACTTGTTTTCTGCTGAGGTCGCAGTTTTGGGGCATTTTTCCACTACCTGAGAGCTAAATTCACAGGTTTTGGGCTGAAAAGTGTAACCTACACTTTCGGCTTTCTTAGCGGTAGGTTTTAGAAAAAGGTTCCATCTTTGTTGCGGCTGATACCTGTTACCTACGCAAATGGCCCAGAAACATACAGAAGTTATAATCTTTACTATTTTTTAGGGTTATAAAGGTTTAAAACAACATCAAGGAATGAAAAATAAGAAGCTGAAGAAACAATCTAGTGGCTAAAGCGGCTAGTCATGCAGGGATCTGAAAAATGATAGCGGTCGTAATTAAAAATCCTTGTGGAGTCGTTAGTTGTTAGAGCGAATTCTAATCGCAAGCGTACGAAAAAATCTCACTTTAGTTGTGCATAACAAACAACCCTGACATCAAATGTGGCTATCAATTTCCTTAGATCTGCAGTAGGTGATCAGAATAAATGCTACAAAAATCCAGATCTATGCAGTTAGAGACATTAAAGAACAAAAATAAACAAGAGTTTCTCCATACATCCAATAGACAAGACAAGAATTTATAAATAATTTTTTGTATTATGACACCTAGGAATGGAACACAGAAAGATGTTACCAGTCCCCCTCAATGGGATGGGTTCTTTTATGTCGTCATCGCTTCTAATCGAATATCTCTCGCTCTTGATAGTGCAGAAAACCCAGACAAAATAGAGCTCAAAGGGAGCTCACAATAAAAAGTAGAAAAAATATGACAATGATGGAGGATCAAAGTCAGACCAAAAGTATAGATCGAAAGGTGATAAAAAAGGTAGAGAATGAATGGAAAAACCCTTCTATTTAAAACAAAATATTGAGTTATTCTAGATATTGGTGCATGATTAAAATATTATTAACCAAATCTAGATCCAACTTACTTGGAATATTTTATTATTTTTGGTGGAGGGAAAAGGAATTTAGAATTGGTTAAATCCTTTTATTTACAAATAATAAATAAAAAATTGATTTATTTATTATTTCAAGGATGAGGTTAAGGAATAATTAAATAAATAATGATTTATTTAATTATTTAAAAATGATTTAGTCAAATTCAAGAAGGAATATTATTAAATAATCATTTAAATAATTATTCCTAAAGGATAATAATTTATCTAATTAATTCTAATGTTTTGGGTTAAATATGACCAGGAATGTTAATTAAACAGTGGTTTAGTCAATTATCCGTAGAGGGAAATAAAAAAAATAAGGATTTATTTAATTATTCCTCATGGGGTTTCCTCTTTAGACCAGAAATAATTTAATAAAATATGGGTTATTAAATTATTTCTCATAGTGAAAGCAATTTTACTATGGTAAAATTAGTCTTACATGGTGTACATTAGTCCATATAATAGTAATAGGTTAGATGACCAAAATTTGGTGTAACAAAAACGAAAATCATTGATTTAGTATTCATTTCCTAAAGAGAAAATTATTATTTCAGTCCTCATTTCTCAAAAAAAAAACATTGTTTGAATGATTTGTGCATTTAGTTTCTTTTTACTCATTCACATTAAAGGAAATTGAAAAGAAAAAAATGCGTATGCATTTAGAGATTCTGAGAGTTGCATAGGAATAGATTATGGAAATCTGCATTTAGTTTGCGCTCTTTGATCTATGCTCAAAAATTTGATTGATCTATCCCTTCAGTAGCTAAGGTTTTCATTGAAAATATTGAAATGAAAATATTGCTTCTCATTTAGTTTCCATTTTAGGACTTTTCCATTACATCTCACAATGAACTTGAAAGATAAAATGTTAAGTAAGATCAACATAAAATTCACCTCAATCAACCTAAGAAAGCATTGTAACATTAACACTAACACTTAGAAGGTGTAGGCTAAAGACCTGTTTCGGCGTCGTTAAACATAGCAACTGTCGCTAACTTGTCTGTGATACATTCCGAGTGTGATATCCCACTCTGCGTACGTAAGTATGTCAGATCTCGTCCACGTACCTTCAAGTATATATGGCGGTGTTCTAGTACGAAAACTATAAGGGGGTGCTCTCACTGTGCGATTTCACATTAGAAAATGCTAACACGGATTTGGGCCTCCACTTACCTATGGGTATATTTGGGAGGATAAAATTAGGTTGCTTACCATCCATAGGTAACTGAATCGGCCACCTTATAGCTTGTGATACACAAAACACAAAATTCAGGGAGATTGCCATGCCGTACTTCTTGGTTCACTAGGAGGTATTCTATAGTTCACAATTACTTGGTAATATTTTTGCCTAGTATCACCCTTTTATTTGTTTTTGTAATAAAATAAATCAGTCATCGTGGAATACAAACAAAATTTACCACCATTTTTCATGTATAATAGCGCTTAAGCCAACTTTACCACCAGAATCCATTTCTGGTCGGCGAAGGCGACCCCATTCTACCGAATCTAGTACCATCAGTACCTCGGGTGCACCATCTTCATCACATATACCAGAGTCTTCCTGAGTCTTTTCTACACATCCTGGTTTATCTACTGTCGTCGAAACGAAGTCCTCATCACTACTTGTGGACACTGAAGTTCCAATAAGTGAGATCATACATCTAGAACCCGAAGTTTTTCAACTGGAAGTTGATCTAGATCCCATCCATATTTTACGACAACATCTAGATCACAAAGTCAAATGAAAAGCAGTTGTTCCTATATCAGTTGCTCCTTAGTCATCTATGGCCATTGAGTCTTCCCTTTAATTGCGTAGTCAACCACCTGAAATATATCTCGGGCCTAGCGGATAAATTCTTCCACTTGGTTGATTTTGATTGAGGAAGAACCTCAACAAGAAGAAATACCCTAAACTCCAACTCATTTTGGGTCGCAACTTTATCTTTATGAGTCTTTTCCTCGATTAAGTTACACTACTTGAGGTGATCTTATTTCAATCCAAGTTCCGTAGATCCTACAAGGTATTCACTGGCTCATTTTACCATGGCTTAGTCAACATCTCCGAATGTACCATCTGTTACAGTTGCAACATCATATACTGTACTTCATCGATGTTTACCACGTCACCAAAGTCATATCTTTATGGTGATATGTCCATCCCACCAGATTACCAATCATTATCTCGAACCTACTCTGGTGTCTCCTCAAATCCATGGACTTTACCCATGTCATCTTCAGGTATCTTATCTGGTACATCTATAATGAGTACTAAACGACTCGATCCTTTATACACATATTCAGTTCAATGTCAAGCTGGTCCATCTGGGTACCTTCCATCCAATTCAATCTCGACTGGACTCCCACCATTTGGAGATCAATATATTACACCTTATTATACTACTCATGCTGGGGGGCAACCTATGGTCACCCATTTTGAAAGTACTTCGTCATTTTATGGTCACCCAAATGTTGAAGTTATTGTTTGTTAGTGGCAACCTATCTTTATCCTTCAACCACAAACGGTTTTGCATTCATATAACTCGGTTCAACATGTTGCACATACATCTACCCCATCTGTCAATAATTCATTGCCCCATTTATAGGCTCAGTTGGTTATACCTCAACTGTCTCAGGTGGTTCCTTCAACCCATTACCCTTAAGTCTTGGGCCTCCAGATTCCACCTCCTTCGTCTCATTTACAACAACCACCTATATCTCGAATTTTACAACCACAGGTTGGATTACCATATTATGCAATGTCACAAGCTGCTACCGGTCTTACCTATTCACAACCAGGTCCAATATATTTTGGTTTGGGCTATAATATTGGTGATAAAGCACCTTGGTAGCCATAGCCTCAATTTCCACCACAAAAATTCCAACAACAACCAGCTTATCTAGGTCTTAGTCAACATATCCCTCAAGCTTTTGGTCCTAAAAAAATCCCTATCTAGGTAACCAACAACAAATACCCTATGCTGGTGCATAAAGGCATGTTTCCCAAGAAATTCCATCCTATATTGGTTATGTTGAGCCTGACTTGATCGACAGTTGCCCTTTGTCGCAACATTAGAATTACCTGATTTAAACTGGCTTACTAATGATACCATTAGATATTCTCCTTGGTGGCCAGTGATTCCACAAAAATTACCCTTTGATGTTCCTAAATTCAATGGAAACACTGGAGAAGACCCGCTAATACATGTTATGACTTATCATTTATGGTGCTCATCAAACTCTTTCATTGATGACTCTGTTACAATATGTGTTTTCCATCTTACGCTTACTGGTCCAGCTGCAAGGTGGTATATTGAATTACCACGAGCTTCATTTGATAACTTCACTGGCTTAGCAACTACCTTTTTAACCCATTTTTAGTTACCCAAATGATATGAAACTAGAACGAAACTATTGACTAACTTTAAACTGACAGCTTCTACTCACATTTCTGATCATATTCATGAGTGGCGTCATCGTCGTCGAATGGTCAAAACATTTGTTCTTGATCAACTTTTGGTTGAGTGGTTTGTTAAGTCCTTGCTTCCATCTATCACTGAGGATGTAGCTAAAGGCGGCATAATCACTGAAGAGCAAGTCATTTCTCATGCCTAGTACTTATATTTGATTTATACTTAGTCTGGCACGCTCTATGAGAAAATTCCAAACACATCGCGATCAAATTTTATTGTTCCTCCTCCATCTGGTAAGGACTCTCATGCCAATGACAGTATGATTGGTTCTACAAACACTCACACGTCTACTTGATATGATCTTGCACCTTATTCTAAAATACATGTTGTGTCATCTGACAAAGGAAAAAGTGACAAGAAACCCAAAAGCAAGAAAAAGGTGAAAGAAAAGAAAAACAAAAATTCATCCTAGCAGGAATGATCATCTGATCAACAATCTGGAAATTCTTGGAGACCTCCTTACCCTTGATTGATATGTAATGAGGAGCACTTTTCACAAGACTGTCCTCACCACTCTGACATCTCAAAATTTCTTAAGGCTTCGGCTGCATATGCTATGTTGATAGGTCCTTTTCCGAAGCCGGACACAAACATGGTTGCTACAGATCCCGCTTCTAGTTCCTAAGTGATTATGATATCTATCACAAAGCCAAAAACTGGTTTTTTTGTGTCTACGTGATATAAATATTATGGTAGTCAGGCTACTGATCAACTTACTACCTCGACTACGAATCCTTCTATTGAATCAATTCTAGACTTAACAATAAAGCCACCGAAGGGAGTCTTCCACAAATTGACGTTCAATCCTCGAGCTCGCGTAGCTAAAAATTACAATATAGTTGAAGATATGGCTCAGTCACCTTCATCAATGTCGACACTTGAGGTATTTCAAAATTTTCCCTCCCAGAAGCAAGATTTGTTTTTGGAAATTGGTGGACTTGGCCCGAAAGATTCTAATATTGTAGTCTTTAATCACACGGCCTATGTGCCATAACTGCCAACCGAATTGGCATTTTCAATCCAAGTAAATGTTCTAAATCACCTCGTTCATTGCACTATCATTGATGAGGGAGCATCTTCTTCTATCATGTATATCAATTTCTAGAAGTCACTTGGCGCGCCTCGCTTATCTCAATCGCCTACGACGTTGAAAGCTTTTGACTGTCATACATATAAGCCTTGTGGTATCATCAATAATCTACATGTCAAACTAGGGGGTTTTATCACTATAATAATTCCCCAAGTTGTGAGATTTTGATTTATAGTTTAAGGAACATTAGAGGTAACCAAAAACCTACTTTTAAACTCTAGGATCTAGCCTTCCTAGGGTTTAGAGAGGGCTCTCTCTATATGATTTAACTTTGTTTTTAAATATATGATATTATGCTAGTTATGATGTGTAAATTGGGTTTGATATTTGGTTTGTCTTGGTTTGGTGAGAAAAAACACTTAATGATATGGATAGTGATAGATCTATTTGTCCATTGGGAAAATGAGTCAAATGTCAAGTAGAGAGGACTAGGATCAAGGTCAAAAAGTCAAATATTTTTAGGGTAAGATAAACAAGTCATTGAAGATCTTGGAAGGTTGATTGATGAAGTGGTTTGATTGCGATAAAGAGAAATTAAGAATTCTTTGATCCAGATAAGGAAGTTGAAGACAGAGGTCATTCGAAAGAGGGAGAAATTAAGGGTTCCCTACTCTGGAAATCAGCAGAAAACATAGAAATGATAAATAGTTAAATGCAGGGTGCTTTTAACAAATCTTGTAACATTATTCCCGATTTATCATTTAAATTTAGAACACATATATGGATGCATGTAAAACATAAGAAGATAAACAATGACAGTATAAAGTACTTCAATTCAATGGCTCATCACATGAATCCTAAAATATGATGCTTTATGATTTGATCCAGTATGCTACTTGAACTTGCTACAAAAAAGCCTCCAGGTATAGAAAAACTGACTATAGAAATCTTCAGCAATTTATTCCACAAGAATACTTCAAATATTGAAGTATTTATACAAAAGGGTTTACAGAATAACTTAGAATACTCATAGGAATTTTCTAAGGAAAATAAAATATCTTTTACAACAATATAGTGACAGCTTCTTAACAACTTAGTAAGGTGTCCTATTTATCCAAATAAAATAAAAATGTTGGTTTGGATTGGGTATAGTTGGCTACTTTGTTGTCTTCTTTGTTGGCAAAAGATATTTTAAATTTGTTTTGAAATGTTATCCTTTATCTGATACTCTTTCATCTAATACACTTTACCATCTAATACTCTTTAATGACTGATACACTTTAATTGCCTTACTGCTATAAATTTATGTTTTTACTGTGTTAAAACAACAAATTGTTTTTCATCCTTTTCATTGCAATTTTACATTTATAGTAAGTCAGTGAGTTTTTCCCAAAATTCTTCATCAGGTATTTTGATATTTTTCAACTTCCTAAAGTTCTCATATGCCTCTGTGTATCTAGCAAATGTTGGTTTGACCACAAAGAGGTGTTTTATCTCATGTTGTAGATAAAACAGGTCTTCACAGCTTTTATGTAGAACTTTTCCTGTAGGAATTCCTTGTCCTTTTGTTTTATTTACCTGCTCTTTTTCATGATCTCTTATTGTTGTAGTCTTCGTGTGGCATAAGTTTATCATTAAGAACAAGAATATTTGGCAAACCTTTTTGCCTTAAGATCTAAAATTTAACCAAAAATTTAGTTGTGGCTATGTTCATGTTTCCACACTTTTCTTCTAGTTGCTTCATCAAGTTTTTCTTTGAAATTACTTTTCTTATTTCAATAATTGCCTCTATTCTATCAGTAATTTCTATCTCCTCCAATTCTTGCTTGTTCTTAGTGTTGAGAAATTTAATTATTTCTAGGGCCTCTTCAGGTTTTGCACCTATTTCATCCTTTGTTTTTTGAATCTCCTCTTGAGATTCCTGTAGTAAATCCTTTTTCTCATAAATTACCTGTATTGATGGCCAAACATCATTGATGGACTCAATAATTTTGGTTCATAGTTGATTCTTCACATAGGACATAGGTTCTTTCAAGGTTAAATCCTTTTCTAAGTTCTTCAACTCAACATCTAACCTATTAGCCCTTTGTTCTTAAGTTTTGGCATTAATTTGGGCTAGATTCTTAGTGTCTTCCATATTTTCAATAATTTTCTTTAACCTATTGATTTCATTGGTTTGAATTGACATTTATTCCATGGCCTTAATGAGTTTACTGGCTTCATCAGACCCTTGAGCTACTGTCGTAGAGGATTCTCTAGCTGAAGTAGTGGAGGAATTCATTGGTATTGTTGTGGCTAGTGGTACCTTTGGTGCCAACTCTTCTGCCAGTGTTGAAGGAACAACTGTTGTTGCCATCAGAATTACTGTAGGAATTTCTTGTGCTTTTGCACTTTCTCTTTCATGGACAAGCTTGTCCATTTGGATTTCCATCTCTTTAATCTGTGCTATCATTTGTAAAATCAAGTTCATCATATCATCTTTTTGGCTTGCCTCTTGCACAATTTCCTTAGCTTGTGGTTGTTTTGTTGGAGGAAGATTGAGTTGTTTTCTAAGTGCTACAATATCAGCACTCTTTTTCTTCACCAATTCTTCTGCAACTTTCACATTGGCTATTGTGAAACCAGCTCCAAAAATAAAAGAAAAGAGATATCAATGCCTTAGAAATAAGCCACTTCGAGGGGGAAACCTCCAATACATTACATGAATGAACAATTCTTGGATGATACAAACTACAAAAGCTCCTTTTAATATATAGGAGTCCATGTGGCCACAATGTAATCCTAGCCGACCTAACAATAATAATTTAAGGGCACAATAATAACAATATGGGGGTTACAGGGGTACAATAATAACAATAAGGGGGTTACACTAACAACAATAAGGGACTATACTAGTAATATAGGGACCTAACATGCCCCTCTCCTTCAAAAAAGTGTTGTCCTCAATGCTTGAGTAGCTCTGGGTGCTTCTGTATAAAATTCTCATCCTCCCATGTAGAATCTTCAGTGGGTAAGTTCTTCCACTTGATGAGATACTCTGAAATTGATTGATTCCATAGCTGTCGAGTTCTTGTTTCCATGACCGCTTCAGGTTCCAATATGATTTTTCCTTCCTCGTCAAGTTCTGGAAATATTGTTTGAACTAGAAGATTTTCACCTATAGCCTTATTTAAGCGTGAAAGATGGAAAACTAGATGCACTCGTGAAGAAGCAGGAAGCTCCAATTTGTATGCCATAGTACCAATCTTTTGCAACACCTTGTAAGGACCATAGTACTTTGGCGATAATTTGTTATCCTTCTTGGCTTGCTTGAGGGACATTTGTTTGTATGGCTATAGCCAATAAAATACCCAGTCTCCTACATAAAAAAATTTCTCGCTGAAATGTTGATCTGCCTGTTGTTTTATTCGATTTTGTGCCAAATTCAGGTTATCCTTTAAGAGTTGGAGAACTTCTTGTTGATGCTCGATGTGATCTTCCACTGCTTGAACCTTCGAATTTTCTCTTAAAGGTGATGTTATGGATGGTGGATGGTATCCATAAAGTGCCATATATGAGGTCATTTTTGCTGCAGTATGGAAGGAAGTGTTATACCACCATTCAGTGAGAGGTAACCACTTGACCCATTGTGTTTGTTTATCAGATACAAAACAACGAAGATATCCTTCCAAAAATTTATTTACTATCTCAGTTTGACCATTAGATTAAGGATGATAATATGAGCTATGAGATAATTGAGTACCCAAACAAGAAAATAACTCCGTCCAAAAATTTCCAGTAAAAATGGGATCTCTGTCGCTCACAATAACCCTTGGGTTTCCATGTAGATTTTCAATTGTGTCCATAAATGTAGTAGCAAATGTACTTGCTTTAAATGGATGAGATAATGCACAAAAGTGTTCATAATTGGTAAGTCTATCAACTACCACCATGATGACACTCTTTCCTTCGGACATAGGTAAACCTGTGATAAAATCCATTGAAATCTCCTCCCAATGTTGATGGATAAAGGTTGTAGAATTCCTAGGTTCTTAATTGTCTCAACTTTATTCTGTTGGCAAACCAAACATTCTGCCACAAAATTTTCAATATCAGATTTAAGGCCATCCCAAAAAAATTCTTTCTTCACCCTGTGGTAAGTTTTTAAAAATATCGAGTGTCCTCCTAAAGGAAAAGTGTACAATTCCAAAAGAATCTTTTGTTTTAGTTGGGAATTCTTACAAAGATATAAGCGATCTTTGTACCATAAGGAATCATTTTTCCAACTAAATGTATCAGATGTACTAGGATCTTGCTGCAACTTTTGAATGAGTGTGCATACATCTTTGTCCTTCTTCCATTCATCTCTTGCTTCGGTTATCCAATCTGGTTGGATAATAGAAATGGCACAAAGCAATGCTTCCACCTCTTCATTCTTTCTTGAGAGTGCATCTGCAACAACATTAAGCTTTCCTTTTTTGTAGATTATTTCAAAGTCATAACCCAACATCTTTATGACCCATTTTTGCTGCTCTTCTGATGATAGTCTTTGTTCCAAAAAGTGTTTAAGACTATCATGATCAGTTTTTACCTTGAAGTGTCTTCCCATTAGGTAAGTTCGCCATTTCTTTAGTGCATGTAGTATTGCTAACATTTCCTTCTCATAATTAGGTTTCTGTAAATACTTTCCTTTGATTGGACGACTTTCAAAAGCAATGGGTCTTCCTTCCTGCATTAAAACTGCACCAATTCCATTTCCTGAGGCATCACATTCCACAATAAAGGTTTTGTGAAGTCTGGCGTAGCTAAGACCGGTGCTAGGCACATTGTCTCTTTAAGATGTTCAAAGGCCTTAGTTGCTTCAGGAGTCCATGAAAATGCATCTTTCTTCAATAATGTTGTTAGAGGTGCTGCTATTCTCCCATAATTCTTAACAAACTTGCGATAATACCCTGTTAACCCGAGAAATCCTCGCAACTCCTTTATGGTTGTGGGGACTTTCCATTCCTTAATGGCTTTAATTTTGTTAGGGTCTACTTTAACACCCTCGTGAGATACAATATGACCCAGATATTCCACCTCTTCTACTCCAAAGAAACATTTGGATGTTTTTGCATATAATTGTTTCTCCTGCAATAGTTTGAGCACCCTGTCAACATGTTCAACATGATCCTTCCAAGACCTGCTATAAATTAGTATATCATCAAAAAATACTAGCACAAATTTTTTAAGGAAGGGTTTGAAAATGGAATTCATCAACCCTTGAAATGTAGAAGGTGCATTGGTAAGGCCAAAAGGCATGACCAAAAATTCATAATGACCCTCATGAGTTCGAAATGGTTTTTTTAGAATATCTTCAGTCTTCATTATAATTTGATGATATCCTGAACGAAGATCCAACTTGGTCAAATAAATTTCTCCATGTAATTCATCCAATAATTCATCAATCACAGGAATGGGAAATTTATCTTTAATGGTGAGCTTATTGAGCTCCCTATAATCCGGACACATTTGCCATGATCCATCCTTCTTGTGTACCAATACTACGGGAGCAGAGAAAGAACTTTGACTAGGTTGAATTATACCCGCCTCTAACATTTCTGCAATCATACGTTCAATTTCTCTCTTTTGGAAGTAAGGATATCTATAAGGCCTGATGTTTTGAGGAACACTTCCTGGAATCAAATGAATAGCATGATCATGATCACGAATAGGTGGGAGTCCTTTGGGAGTTTCAAACACCTTGGAATGATTGTCCAAGACTTGTTGGAGATCTGCAGATATAGATGATTTTGATGTTGGAACTTCTAGTGAGCATAATTGTGCAATTACACCTCATTGTTCTTTATTTAGAAGCTTTTTCATGACATTAGAGCTTATTATCTTTCCTGGCTTCCCTGCAATACCCCGTAATTCAACTTCCTTTCCTTCTAAAAAAAATTTCAAGAAAAGTTCTTGAAAATTAAAAGCTGTCGTACCCAAAGATTGTAACCATTGTACTCCTAATACAACATCAGTACCTCCCATAGGAATGGAAAGCATTGGACTATTCAATACATATTCCCCCCCCCATGGTTAGCTTGATATTATGGCATTTTCTAGAGAAATTTATAGTTCCTCCATTTGCAACCATCACTTGACATTCTGGTGCTGGATATAGGAAAAAATTTAATTCTTTGGCTACCTTACAATGAATAAATTATGGGTGCTACCTGAATCAATCAACACTATTACCTTTTTCTTCTTGATATGTCCTTCTATCTTGAGAGTTTGAGGAGTTGTAATTACTGCCAACGCATTACACGATATGGTCGGACTTATTTCTTCCTCTTCTACGACTGGTTCCTGGTGTATATCCTCTTCTTGTTCATTTTATTCTTCCTCTTCACAATCTATGTAAAATAATTTCTTCTCAGCACACTTATGACCTTTAGTGTATTTTCTATCAAAACTGTAGAAATGCCCTTTTGCTCTTTTTTCTTCCAATTTTTGTGGGTCAACCTTGTAGGTTGTGGAAATCTAGGCGTAGCAACACTTCCTTCTTTATAGAAGTGAGTGGTAGGCTTCCTTGTCGCCATAATTTTACATTCAATTTTTCTTGCCAACCTGAATGCCTTCTCTAATGAATCAGGTTCCAAAATGCGAACTTCATGTTGGATGTTATCCTTTAAAGTACCTATTAATAGATCAATCCTGTGTTCCTCTGGAATATCAGTTACCCTTATATTCAATTTTTGGAAGTCCTCAATGTGCTGCCCCACTAAACCCTTTTGTTTGAGATTTATCAATTGGCTAAAGAAGGTGATTCTCTTTATATCCTCATAATGTGCTATCATTTCATCCTTAACAATTGACAAAGTGACAATTTTTTTACGGGAGCAAAGCCATCGATACCATACAAATGTATTTTATTCTAAATGTAAAGTTGCAATGCATACCTTTTGTGTGTTTTGCACATTATGGAGATCAAAATATTGCTTCATCTGTAGTATCCATGTTACAGGATCCTTTCCATCAAACTTCCTCCTATCCATTTTTGGAATATGGTGGTTCTTCCGGCCAACATTAGAGTTTATGAAATCATGATTAACATTTATTTTGTTCTCATCATGAGTTTCCTCTACTATCTTTTCACCATTAGGAAACCTTTCTTGTATCAACTTTTTCAAACCTTCCATGTCTGATTTTATGTCATTCTTCATGTTTTCCATTTTTTCATTGATCTTAGCTTCCATGTCATCCATCTTAGATTCCATGCCAGCTTCCATGGCATCTATCTTAGATTCCACGCCTTTCTTCAAACCATCCATACTATTATTCAAACCATCCATATTATTCTTCACATCATCCATCTTTGCTTCCACGCCTTTCTTTAAAAAATTGATTTCATTTTTTGCTACTCTTTGCGAGAGCGAAATTTGGTGCACTTGCTCTTGTAATTTTGATAGATCATGTTGCAATTCTTAATCTTCATGAGTCATAGTAGAGCCTTCTGAAGGCTTAATGGGTGTTGAATTATTTTCATGGGACATTTTTTAGAATCCAATACTGATATCTATTCTACAATATGTCCTTGAAATCAATTCAAATTGATTCTTCGAACAAGACTTATGCAATTCGGAAAAAATTACACACCTTTTTCTTGATTTTGAAGAGCTCGATATTTAAATTGGATTATATTTGTGGTTACAGCTCGTAAATATCTAAAATTTAGCACTAAGGTAGCCTTATGAATCCTTTTTTGAATTCCACAGGTATGAGCTGATTTGGATTCTTCAAGATAAAGTTATGTCCAATCTCCCACAATCACCTAATTATGGATTGTTTCAGTAGATCTAACTTTTACGACTTGCCACGTGTCACTGTTTCATCTTTTAGCTCTGAAATTGATAGCAAAGAAATTTTAGTCCATGTAACTATGGCCACACTTTATGGCACTCCAATCCGATGCTCGGAGAGAGAGTTATGAAGCTTTTCTCACGATCACCTCTTTGAGATGAAATTCAGGAGCCTGAAAAAACACTACCTTCCACAGATCATATCTCCAAAAATATTGTGAACCAAGCTCTGAAATTTTTTGACAAGTTTCCTCAAGCTTTCAGCTTTGTGTCCTAAAAATTTCAGATTCTGAACCTTCGTAGAAAACAATTTACAGCACAAATTCCACGATGACCTTTTTATATTAAATTGAGGAGCCTACAAAAAGACCTAACTTCCACAGATCATATCTCTGAAAATGTTTCGAACTAATCTCTAAAATTTTGCGATGATGTTCCTCAGGATTTCAGCTTCACAACCTAAAAATTTCATCTTTTCAAACTTCGTAGAAAAAAAGTTATAGCAAGAATTCCAAGATGACCTGTTTGGAGCAGCGAAACCCTAGAATCCAAAGCTTTGATACCAAATGTTGTGAAACCAGCTCCAAAAATAGAAGAAAACAGATATCAATGCCTTAGAAATAAGCCACTTCAAGGGGGAAACCTCCAATACATTACATCAATGAACAATTCTTGGATGTTACAAATTACAAAACCTCCTTTCTATATATAGCAGTCCATGGGGCTACAATGTAATCCTAGCCAACCTAACAATAATAACTTAAGGGCACAATAATAACAATATGGGGGTTACAGGGGTAAAATAATAACAATAAGGGGGTTACACTAACAACAATAAGGGACTATACTAGTAATATAGGGACCTAACATTGGCAGGGTCGTATCCTACTTGAATCACCAATTCTTCTAAAGACTTAATTCTATGGTCTTTAGCATATGAGGAAACCTTTTCAACCTTCATTTGATCTCTCATATTTATTACTTTGTTTTGGAGATTTTGGGCACTCATTGCCTTTGTATTCAGAGTAGAATAAATCATCTCAGAAGTTTGTCTATGAAATTCAATTTGATCTAATGGATGAATGTTATCAACAGGTACTTGAAGGTCAACCTTCTTGTAATCTACTATTTTTTTGGTTGTCTTGACTATTTTTTGAAGCATTGACATAATCAGCTTCTTGGTTGAATAAACAAAATTTGACAGAAGCCTATTCTCGATCCGTGGTGTTTGTTTTAAGTACTGAGAATAAATCTCATTCTTGATTTCTTCATTCTTGGCTTTTATTTGCTTATATTTATCCCTTATGTCAATATCTTTAACCTTTGTTGGCTATGAGGAGGATGCCTCCATACTTTGTTGTTTCTCAATTACATGTGTGTTTGAAGTAGCAGGAGGCTCTTCATTTATTATCTCTGTGGCTGGCTCATTATTATTTTCTGGAATATCTGTATCTTCCACTTCTATGTTCTCTTTTTATTTATTCACTAGATTGAGCTTAGGCTTTTCATTATATCTGAGTTTAAACCTAGTATCTGTTTTTGTTTCAACACTGTAGGTACCTTCCTCCCTGATTCTCTTAGTAGCTTTATTTTCTTGATTCAGATTTTTCAAGGTGTGACTAGTATCACACTGTTTAACTGTTTCTACCAAGGTACTTTCCAGCCACTCTACTTGATTAGAAAATTGTTCAATATCTGGCCTTTTATCATGGATATAAGGGGTAAATTTACATTTTACCCTCATTTTACTTAGAATTCCCTGAGGATCATAATTCCATAAGAAAATTTCTTCAAATTTGTATGCCAGCAACTATTTTTCTAACTCTGTACCTGCATCCCTGTGATTGCAAATGAAAGTTCCTACTTGATTCTTCAGCTTAAATTGAGCCTTCTTTTTGGTAACCAAAAAGTTGATAGAATCTGAATTTAGTATTTGCCTTATGTACTCTAAGGCAAAAAATCTCATTGGCAAGTATTTTGGTAGTTTATAAGGTAAAAGATTTGACCCAGAATCTATGATCTCTATATGATTTTGGTAAAGATACCAATCTCCAGTTCTACTTTTCTCTAACAGTTGTAACACTTTATTTATCTCATTACTAACTGTTGGTTGTACACTATTTGTCAACATGTTTATAAATGGATGAACAAAACAATCTATAAAATCCACATAAGTGAATTCTGTTGATTCTTTTCTGATTAGAGATGTCCAAAATATGACTAATAATGGATTCCCTTATACATCCAACTTTTGAAGGTTTATAGGGAATTTATCTGCTTGGAAATAAATGAACATGCTAAAGAGGAAGGATGAATATCTAAAAACTCCTTCAGTGGGCAATTTCACAAGCTGGTCATGGATATTATCAACTATGTATTCAACATAATTGTATATAACAGAAGGAGGTTGGCTAAGTACAAAGGTAGATAGAAAACCAAGAATTTACTCATCTGTATGCTCATCAGTAAAATAACCTAGGATAAAGGATAACATAGAAACGACATGCCTTGACCCTTCAGGAAATTTGGAAGTAGAATAAGGAGGGTTTATCTTTGGGATTTCAACATATGCAGGCAAAAATGATTGGAAGCTCTGAAACCTTTTAGGAAAGTCCAGACTAATGTAAAGCTTTGTGAGTTTTTCTATGGATAAGGGAACTGCAATGGGATTTGGTTTCAGCTGAAGCATTGGGTTAATGGACTCTGCAATAATAGTAAACAATACTTCTTTTTTAGCATCAACCATGGCTCTTTGTTCAGGTAAGAATAGGATTGACACAACCTAATAACTTCTGGACATTGATGATTATGTGGGACTACATACTTGGGTAGATTTGACTCCCAAATCTAAACTTCATCTGCTAGATCTAATGATTTTTCAAGACTCCAGCAGTGGAGGTATAGAAGATTAAATTCTATCACTGGATTAGCTATTTTGTAATCTACATCAGCTAAGGGTGTATGCTCAATATCTACAATAGGAGGTTGAAGAGGGTTTACAACAATAGTAGTTTTGGAAGGCATTGTTGGGTTTTATTTTGACATTTTAGACCTTCTAGATGTTTAAAACTCTGTATTTAGGCTTTTTTGTAATCTTCTGTAAGCTTAAATTGTTTACAGAAGGTATTTCTAGTGTGACAGAGGTCTATTGAATAGTAATAGGCACAAACTGGCTTTATTTTTGGTTTAAACCTTCAAATTTAACTCTAAAAGTGATCTTCAAACTCTTTATAGGTTTAGGAAAACGTAGAACCAGGTTTTTTTGCTCTTCTTGGATAATCTGGACTAAAATGGTTCAATTCAGGCATAGAAAGATTCTGATTGTTTATAAATGGTTTCTTTAATCAATTAAAGAGTCTTTAAAGTCTCTGAAAGGCTAAAACTACTCGAATTTTGATTAAAATAGATTAGAGTATCAACATTGTGATTTTATCAGGGTTTAGCAGTGAATAGATTCTTTGCAGGCAAAAAATAAGGAACTTTCTGTGGGAAAATAGCTTTATAAGGCTCAATTTCACAAAAAATTGGTTCTTTCAAATGAAGGGAAGGTTATTTTATTCAAGGAATACCTATTTTTGCAGGTATTTGATCTTTAAATTGGGTTTCTAAGGCGTCAGAGATGTTTTCTAATGGCTGCTAAAGTCTTTGGAAGTAAATTGGAAGCTTTAGTAGGTCGCTACAATGATTTCAATGGATTTTCTAGTTCTTTAGCATGAAAATAGGGCTATGGCACTTTTTCTTTAGTCGAAGATGGTTTAAAACATATAAAAAGGGTTTAAGTTCATGCATATGAAGCTTTATAGCGAATTTAGGTTTAAGGGTATCAGCATTGAATGGCGGTCAAATCAGAGGAAAGGTGGTTTTAGCACTGGGAGGAGAAAACCATTAGTGGTTATCACATGTATTATAAGTGGTAAATGGTTTGCTTGGATTGAATGTGATCCAGTAATTTGGCGCTGCGTGGAGGAGAGATAATAGAGCAAAACCACTCATTTCGCAAAATTAAAAACAATTAGTGATCGTGCTTTTAGAAATGCGATATCACATCTGGATCGTCAGATCTAGAGGGAGGTGTGCGAATGATGGATATTGATTTATGAATTAGCTCGGCATTTGGGTGTGGGGCTCGGGAAATCTTATGTGTCGAGGTTTAAATAATATGTTTAAAACATATGTTTTTAACGTAAAATCCAATGTAATAAGTGGGATATGTGTAATATGGTTTACACAATAAATGGATGATTTTCATGTGTATTGCAAGGGGTGGGTTTTATTATATATAATGTGTTTTTAACCTATGGGGAGGCAGGGTAATATTTAACACATGGGTTTTTTAGAACCATAGGTTAACATTTATAAAAGTGGCTTCGGGATATTTTTAAATAAAGGATTTAATATATCTACGAGAAGGGGTTTTTTATAAAGGAATTAATACATTATGTTAAAAGTTAATATGAGATGAATGTAATTAATGGAAAATACATGTAATTAAACTAAGAAAAGTGTAAAAATGGGCATTTGAGCACAATAATGATCCCATTTAAAATATTTACACATAATACTTAGGATAATTTGTATTTTGTGGGTTTTTTGGATGTTTTTTCTTGAAATGAAATTAGTTAAAGGGGTCTTACTTTCCCTAAGAAAAAACTGTTTTTTTTTTTTTTAAACTTAGGAAAAGGATTATATTTTTGGAAAAGGGTGAATATGTTGAGGAAATGGGCTTTTATGAAGGGAGTCCAGTACTTTTACCAATCATTCATTAAGCCTTAGGTTCGGTCCCAACAAAAGTCAGAGAAATGCTCTGAGCCTCTTTAACTGAAGGTTTTGACTACTGGAACATTGTGGGGGAGGGGAAATTAGTAATTTTCCAGATGATGTTTTATTACATGCCTTGAACAACTTATTTCTACCTACCCATCATTATTCTAACATTTTTTCATTCTTTGCATGGGTGCATTTAAGCTTGCAACCATAAATCCATTTTTCTTTTAAAATCATGAAACTATCTAATTCTAACCTTATTTCATCCGAGGGCCTAGATTAAACTGTTGAGCTCCTCATTTATTCTCTAACTATCTACTGATTTGTCAAGTTTAAACTATTTGACATATATTTATTCTCTATCTATAAACATGAAATTTAAAGCATGGAAAAGTTAAGATTAAACTATTTAACTCATCATGGATCATGGCATTTTGAACAATCTGCACATAATCATTATTTTTGCAGTAAAAGTAAATAGTAGTGGAATTTTGAATTGCATCACTTTCATGTTTTATTCTTATCTCTTTTTTATTTTTTAGTTTTTGGGGGGTCCATTTTTAATTCTTTTTGATCTTTTCTTTTCAAGTCCTTTGATCTTTCTTTTAGGACTTTTTCCTTCTTTTAATTTTTTTATTATTTTCAAATATGGGATAACAACTTGCAAAAATCAAGGTATGTACATATTTACAAGACTAATCATATTCAATTCAAACATTATGAACCCGATTATTATAGCACCCTAACAGGGAGGAAACTGTAATTGATGAAGCTGAGGTTGTTGATGGACCCCTTGACTACAACATATTACTTGGAAGGCCATGGGTTTATGCTATGACTGCAATCATTTCTACTTACTTTTGAATGATCGCCTTCCCTCATAAAGGTGTTATCACATTCATTAATCAACTCTCCTTATTTTCCTCTAGTTCTTAGGTATCTGGAAACATTTCGATAGTTCAGAAACCCCAACTAGCACTCCAAAACATTGGTTTAGGACTCTTTAAGGATTTTTACCTAATGGGCACCTTTTCATTACCACTATCTGTGACATCGACAAAGATTGAAAAAATAGAGACCTGCTACATGATATCTTCCACTTCGTCTGACTTAAGGAAGATTATCAATGTTTTCAGAAGTTGATACGCTGGGTGAATTTTTTCCGCCAAGCCCAATTGAGCTCGCATAGCAATCAAATTTCTTGGCTTGGGTAATGCATCTTGAAACATCGTCGTTGATCATTTGGGTCGATCGTTCATTATATTTTGTTACTCCTTCTGATCCTTTTTCATCCACATTCTTGATTTATGAGAGCATTGTGGAAGCCATGATGCCAGAAGGAGAACCATTGGACGATTATCATCATCATTCCCGTCTTCCAAATTACAACGAATATAATCTTATTAAACAATATTGCCCTATGATCTCTAATTTATTTTCAAATTCTGTTCCAGTTAATACCATCGAATCCAAGCGAAACCTGTCAAATATTGAATAAACAATTTCTATCGATATTTCGACCCAACGTGGCATTATAGGAAACATTCACATCGACGTGTATTTTTATGCATCCAAACTCGACACTTATCGCTATATTTTTCGTGAATTCTAAGATATTTTTTTTCTTAGCCTTATGAGGAAATGCCAGACATATATTCTAGTATTATTGAACGCACAATTAAAATGTACCCTAATGTCAAACCGATACATCAACAACTTCATCTCGTTCATCCAAAGAAGGTTGTTTCCATTAAAGAAAAATTTGAAAAACTTTTGCGTGCTGGTTTCATTTACCCGATTCCTCTTACTGATTGGGTTTCCAACATTCTTCCTATCATGAAGAAACAGGGGAAAATTAGAGTGTGCGTTTATTATTGAGATTTCAATATTGTTTTTCCAAAAGACAATTATCCTACTCCCTTTATTGAACAAATTATTGACAAATGTGCCGACTGTGAAATATTTTCGTTCATGGATGGATTACCTGGTTACGATCAAATCAATCTTCACCCAGAGGACCAATATAAAATAACATTCATCTTTCCCTGGGACACATTTGCTTATCGTAAACTTCCATTTGGTTTAAATAACATTGGGGCAACATTTCAGAGAGAAATGGATTATGTTTTCCATTACATTAAGCACATTGTTAAACCTTATCTAAAATATCTACCCGTGCATTCAAGGAAACAAAATGATCACCCGACGCATATGAGAGCTATATTTTTACGCTGCTGACACTACAAGATATACCTAAACCCTCACAAATGTGTTTTTTGTGTTGGCTCTAGTCATTTTCTTGGATTCTCCATCTCAAAATATGGAATTTGAATTGACCCACTGAAGGTCGAGGCCATTATAGATTTGCATATGCCATCAGACTTACTTCAGTTACATAGACTTCAAGGTAAGCCTAAATTTCTAAGGAGTTTCATACCCAACTACGCCGAAATGGCTAAAGGATTTATTCGTCCCTTGAAAAAGTGGATTCTCTTCGATTGGGATAAGGTTGCGCAAGCTTCTTTTGATGCTCTTAAAGATGCCCTGATTCAAGCATCATTAATGTGTCCCCCTAATTATTAGAGTGATTATTTCATGTATCTCGCCGCTACAGATACAACCATCGCTATCGTTTTAGTCCAGGAAGAATATGGGATAGAGCATCTGATACATTATTTGAGTCACAATCTCAATGATACAGAAGTTAGGTACTCATATGTTGAAAATCTCGCCTTGGAAGCTATCCAAGTTGTCCAAATATTTTGCCATTATATCCTTCTCTTGAAGACCATTGCAATTTCAGATTGCAACCCTATGACATAAATTAGGTCACGTCAATTGCTAGGGTGAAAATATTCAAAATGGATCGTCATTTTTTAGGAATTTGATTTGGAATTCATCAAATCCAAGTCAAAGAAGTTTTTGGTTTTCGCTGAGCTTCTCTGTGACCTTCCCTCTGATAGTACTGAAACTACACCAGAACCATCAATTCCATATGAGTCTCAATTTCTGATTGGGTCATTCGACCCTTGGTATGGGGATTTTATCATTTATCTCCAAAACCAAACTTTTCGGCCCGATACCTCGAACTCACAACAATGACATATCCGATATCAAGCCAAAGATTATCTGATCGTCGGTGATACACTTTATCACCGTGGTGTCGATATGATTTTAAGGAGGTGCCTCACTCATGAGGAGGCTGAGAAATTTATGAATGATTTTCTTGTGGTGGAAATTTTTTTGGTTACGCTATCGCGCAGAAGAATCTTTGCGCCGATTACTTCTGGACAACCATATTCCGTGACTGCATTATCGCTGTCAGAAGTTGTCATGCGTGTTATATATTTGAACATAAAATCCACATGTTGCTAGCACCAATGCATCCTGTCATCACTGTGGGACAATTTACAAAATGGGGCATTGACTTCATGACCTACAACCCTTGTTCGGTCAGGGGGCATCGTTATAATATTTTCGTCGTTGACTACTTTACTAAGTGGGTCGAAGTGATGCCTACATTTAGTAACACATATGAAACAACTGCAATTTTTATTTTTCAATCATATCGTTTCTCGGTTTGGTGTACCACAAGCTATAGTTATAGATCATGGTAATAATTTTCGTAGTAACATGATGAATGAGTTTACTACCAAATTAGGACCGTCACATGATAATTCTACCCCTTATTATCCACAATCTAATGGACAAGTTGAATCCATTAAAAATATCCTTAAGTGAATTCTTGAACGAATGATAGGGGTTCATTAACGACATTGGCATTTAATCCTAAACTTGGATTTATGGGCATATCAAACCTTAGTGAGAAATGCAACCAGATTTACTCCCTTTCAGTTGGTGTATGGTCTGGAAGATATCTTACCAATCCAATGTGAAATTCCATCATTAAAACTCGCTATTGACCTACTACATGACACCTCTAATAAATAAGTGTGTCTTTTTAATGTATTCAATCTAGATGAAACACATTGTGAAGCTGCATTGGCCAACAAAGCGCATAAGAGATAAATCAAGGCGCAATACAACCACAATGTCAAGCCTCACATCTTCTCAGAGGAATACCTAGTCTTATGATTAGGAAGCTGATTTGATAGGAACATGGAAATTTGAGCCACTGTGGCATGACCCCTACATTTTCAAAGGATCTTTGGCTAAGGGTGCCTACGAGTTAGCTTCTTATGATGGAATTTCATTGTCGCAACCTCAAAATGGGTTGTATCATAAAAGTTACTATGCTTAATTAAGCGTAGTAAACTTTTTTATCATATTGTGTATATGCTTTGATTGCATTAATTGTCTTAGTTTGTTTTTTATATTTTTCTTGAAGTTAGTAATCCACTTTAAATTTCATCGCAGATGACTGAATATTTGGAACCATTCATTGGGTATGTCGATGGTGCTAGTCATAGTACGTACAACATATCCTATATAGCATGGGCCATTTTTGCTCCAGGTGGCGAGTTAGTGAGTATTCAAGGGATTTGTATCGGTCGATCCATGCACAATGTCGCTGATTATAGCACGTTGATTGAACTTCTCTCTAATGCCATTTAAATTGGCATTAATCGCATCATCATTAGTTAGATTCAAAACTTGTTGCACTACAACTTACTAGCATCTATACCGTCTGAATTCCAACAATTCATCATATATTCCTTAGAGTCCGACTTTCAGAAAGACATTTTGATTACATTCTATATCAACACATTTCCAGAAATTTGAACACATTAATTGGTTCTTTAGCGAATTATGTTTTAAACAAACATTTGCAACACATGTAAAGATACATTTTCAATTCACATCATACATTTGAATAGGATTACGCATTAAACATAGGAAAAATTTAAAAGAAAATAGAGATAGTTTAGGCTTTTACAAAATTTGTGCCTAAGGCACATTGGTCATCTGACCTCAAAATGTATATAAAAATTTTAGAAGTAAAACTAGTGATGCTCATGATAACAAGCAACTTCTCTAGCTATCCTGCGCAATAACCTCATCCAACAGCTAGGAACACCAATAGTATGGTGCTACAAACTCATAGGTAAATCCTTAATTTGGACATCTGGTATCCCAAGATTCAATCCCTCAACATGTTGCTACCAATTAGCAAGAGTCTCAGTCAAATCTAAATCCCAAAGGACTTCTCTCCTGATAATCCTCTTTTTTGGTTAATCTGCCGCCTGCTCTGGTCAACCCACTTGTCAAATGCGACCCACATCTCTGTACATAATTTTTTTTATTTTAGTCTTGGAAAAAATCAAAAATAAAAAAACATGTAGAAACCTTAAAATCAAAAACATGGTAAAAACATTTTTACCCATTACACCCGATTGAGCGCCATCTAATAAAATCAAATCTGGATCTCCACATAAATCTACGCCTATGTACAGATACTCCTCTATGGCGATAATCTATCATCAGAGACATGAAAAGAATGCAGTAGAGAATATGATGGTCGATTGACCATCATGCATAGCCATCAACTCGACCCATCGCTCCGTATGAGGATCTATAGGACCAGATATGCTGAGTGTCACATCCTGCGGCTACATTAATGGAACTCGCTCTAAAATAAAGGAAAGCAGGATTGAGCGATAACTGAAATTATTATTTTTTCCACCCTATGCTTTAGTTAGTTGTTCTTTCATCTGAATGAGTACTGCTTCAACCCCATTGAACACTGTCAGTTTCGAGACACTCAAGGAAATACTGCATGTACGAATGGTTTGCAACATGTAGTGCCATAGAACTAGCAAGTTTTTCAATTATAGTGAAAATGATAGTTCTCAGAGGAAAATCATGAACATCACGAATGCTTATATTTCCATATTTTCTAGGTTCAGTACCTGGATGAAAATGCTGGCGTATGTATTCCTTCACTGTCTCAACTCCAAGAGAAGATCCTTCATGGGAAACAGGAGAACCACGTCTCGATAATCCAGTAAGAAAGTAAAATTCTTCAACTAGTATTGGGAGCACTTTGTCCCCAGTGTGAAATTCCTGAGATTCTAGATCCCATGAACAAACCAGGAACTCCAATAGTTCAAGATGTTGTCTCATCCATGATAATCTGAGATACTTAAGTAACCCAAAATATCTAAGGGCTCTTATAGTGCCAAGATCATTTAGGGAAATCATGTATTTTTATTCATGTTCTCTTTCTCACCATGTAATGGTCATTTTGATCTGATCAATACTTGAAAGCCAACCATAAGCTTCATTAGGATCTATTTCATGCACAAAATTTCAGAAATTTTGAGCACAAAACAAGAAACAAATTTGTAAAATGCACCCAATGCACCCTTGGTCCATAGACAGAGTGGTGCAAATCATCTGATCTTCAATTTCAGTGCTCTAGAATGCACTTTTCGACATGAAAAGGGTGTGTTGCCCTCAGAATGCAAAAGATTTACCCTAGGCGCTAAAAAACCTAAAAATTCAACATGAAATGACACAAAAGTGACACTAAAAGTAAGAGAAGGTTCAAATCTCCAACCTGGATCAAATGGCGCGAGAAATCGTCCACTTAAACTATTGCAATTGACCATTCAAGTTCAAGGGAAAAACATGTTCAGAGATTCTAAAGTTTAATGGTAACTGTGGAATGGTAAAAACTTCTTTTTATTAGTCATTTTGATTATTTTAATCATATTTAATGATGTGACTATAGTTTCTATTCATTTTTACTATGAAATAAGTATTTTTAATCCATTTGAAGGTTCTTTGAATAGGTTTACAACCGATACAGTGAGTTTGAAGTGCACAATTATCCAAAAATGATTTGACGACAGAGCATACTTTTATCTCTTTTTCGAGATCTGTTAAACATCGAAAAAGGAACCCCCATCGAGTCTTCTTTTAGCTCTTTTCAGACTCTGTTAATGTGAAAATATTGCCGAGAACTTGTACTTTCAAGCTCGTAAAAGGAAATGAAATGAAATCTACTTAGTATAAGTTTAACCTTTTTTCGGTATGAGATAAATTATTTACGAAAAATGAACTCCTTAGTCGAACATGGCTAAGAGGTTTTCTTAGGTATCATTTTACACTTTTAACATTGTTCTTAGATGAAATAGGTAGCATGGCATTACCTACTTTTTTTGGTAGCGCCAAAAAGTACCGAACGCGAGGACAAAAGTGGTGATGTGCGAATCTTACTTTTTTTTCGTGTACATTTTGACCTCTAATATTTTTATTTATGAAGTATGAATATTTGTTTTAAAATGATAGTGATTTTCATGCTAATTTTGAAACGTATTGATGCAGCATCAACCTTTTTTTTTTAGAGTGGTGATTTTCATGTTGGTAATAAAACACAAAACTTAGATAAAAAAAAAAAAAAAAAACAATAAAAAAACCAATAAAAATGTAAAAAAAAAACAAAATTGACTCGTAAAAATAAAAAATTTAAACAAAAATAAATAGAAAAAACAAAAAAAAACAAAAATATTTGAAAATTATATCAAAAGAAATGACAAAATTTGAAAAAAAAAACACATAATTCAAAGAAAAAAAACAAAAATTAACCAAAAAAATAAAAAATAAGAACATCAAAAACATTTTTTTCTAAATTATTAAAAAAAACCATATAATTAAAAAAAAAATTAAATAGAAAATTTAAAAATAATTTAAATTACAAAGTTAAAATTTAGATAAAAAAATAAAATACAAAAAAGAAAAAATTTAAATTAAAAAAATAATAATAATAAGAAAAAAAAAATACAAATTTTAAAATTAACAAAAAAAACAAATTAAAAAAAAAAAACAAAATTTAAAATCGAAAAATAAAATTAAAATAAAAAAACTATCATTAAAAAACAAAAAAAATGAAAAAAACCACGTGCAAATAATTAAAAAGCAAATATCCATAAATTTACTGTTTTTTTTAAAATGAAACAATTTATAAATTTTAAAAATAAAAAGTTAAATAAACTAAAAGATAAAAAATTAAATTAAATTAAATTAAAACTTAATAAATTTAATAAATAAATTTTAAATTTTAAAAAATAATTAATATAAAATATTAAATTAAAAAAAAAAATAAAAAATTTTAATTAAAAAAAAAAATTTAAATTTTTTGAATTAAAAAAAAAAATTAAAAAAATCAAATTAAAAAAAAAAATATTAAAAATTAAAAAAAAAATAATTGAAAAAAAATAATTTTTTGATCGTGGTGGCGCCGCCAATCGGCCTCCCGCCCGGGTGGTAGTGTAGGCAGGACGCAGTGGGCGGAGGCGCATGCGACCTTTGCACCCACCAGGTGAGGCGGAGGCCTGCCACCCAGGTGGGAGGCTGATTAGGAATCGCCCTCTTGGCCGGTCCGGAATCGCCCTGCAGCGACGGAGCGATTCAGGAATCGCGGAAGGCGATTCCCAGAAATCGGCACCTCCGTGTCGAAGCGATTCGAGGAATTAGCTCACTTGCGAAAAGGTGTTCAGGAGATCAAGCCTCCACCGCCAGTGGTGGCGAAGACGACCGTTGAGGCGAGGCGGGGGAAGCTGTACGGCCTCCCCGCCGCTGCGGCGGCCTCCTGCAGGCGGAGCGGTGGTGGTGCCACCACGATCAAAAAATTCTTTTTTTTTTTTGAATCTTTTTAATTTTTAGTATATATTTTTTTTAATTTGATTTTTTTTTTTTTCACGTTCAAAAAATTTATTTATTTTTATTTTTATTTTTTTTAAATTTAATTTTTGTATTTGAAATTTAATTTGTTTTAATTTTTTTGTTTTTAAATTTTTTTTTTCTAAATTTTGTTAATAATTTGTATTAAATTTTGTATTTTTTTTATATTTAATTGATTTTTTTTTTTAATTTTTAATTTTTTCTTTTTTTATTATTATTATTAAATTTTATGTTTAGTTTTTTCATTTAATTTTTTAAAATTTAATAAATTTTGTATTTTTTTTTATTTATTTATTTGAATTTAATATTTTTTTTAATTTTTTTTTTTTTAATTACATATAATTACATATTTTTTATATTTCTATTAAAATTGTGTAATTGAAATTAGATTTTTTTTTTTAAATTAAACTTAATATTTTCAAATTAATTTGTTTTTTATTTTATTTTTTATTTAATATATATTTTTTAATTTATTTTTTTCAATTTTTTATTTTTAAATGATTTTTAAAGTTTTTTAACTTTTTATTTTAACAATGTTTTTTTTTTCTTTATATTTAAAATTTATTTTTTATTTCAAAATTTATTTGCTAGTTCATTTATTGATTAAAATTTAATATTTTTCTTTTTTAAATTTAATTTATTATTTTAATATTAATATTTTTTTAAATTTAATAAAATCTAATATATATATTTTTAATTTAAGTTTATATATATATATATATATATATATATATATATATATATATATATATATATATATATATATATATATATATATATATTATTTTTTATAATTTAAATTTAATTTATTTTTTAAAATTTATTTGTCTTTTTAACATATATTTTTTTAAATTTAATATTTTTATTGTATTTTATTTTTCATTTTTTATTTTTAATTAATTTTTCATTTTTTTACTTTTAATTCAAATAATTTTTTTTATTTTTATTTTCATTTTAAAGTTTTAAATTTATCAAAATTTAATATATTTCTTTGAATTTAATTTTTTATTTTAAAATTAATTTTTTATTTTTTTTAATTTAATGAACATTTTCTTTTTCTTTTTAAATTTAATTTCTATATTTTATTTTTTATAATTTAATATTTTTATTTTGTTTTTATTTCTATTTTTTTATTTCTATATATTTTGAAATTTTAATCTTTGATTTTTTTTTTTTAATTTTTTTTTTTTTCTTAAATTTTAGGTTTTTTTTTAAATGTTTGAATAAAATTTTTATTTTGTTTTTATTTTTTCTTTTTTATTCCTATATATTTTTAAATTTTAAGCTTTAAAATGTTTTTATTTTTTAAATTTATTTTTTTCTTAAATTTTAGGTTTTTTTAGTGTTTGAATTTTAAAAATAAAAAAATGTTATTTCCATTTTTAAAAATGTCAAAAATATGACACAAATTTTTTTTTTGTTATTCCAGCATCAATTGGTTTTGTTTTGAGGGTGTTTTTCAATCCTCTTTTCAAGAAACAATTTTTTTTTTAGCATAATTTTATAAAATGTTGAAATTTGACCTAAAAAAAAACCAAGTGCGTTCTGGAATACACTTTTTTTGTTTTTTGGGTGTTTTTTCATGTTTTTTGAGTCTTTTTGGGCTAGATTTCCCGTTTTGAGGTCAGGTTACCTATTTCATCGGTAACAGTGTTTTTTTCGGACCTGAGCGACAAATTTACAAAAAAGGACTCATGTAGTTTTCTTTTCGCCCCTTTTTCAAACTCTCTAAACAGGAAAAAGGACCGATTTTCACCATCGTTAGACTCGTTAAAACATCAAATAGTGACAGACTTGTTCGATCATGACAATATCGAGTTTCACTATTGCTAGACTCGTTAAATCATCAAATAGTGATGGATTCACCCGAAGGGTAGAATTATAGATCAAGAATATGTTACCCTCCTAAATATTCTTTAAAAATAAAGAGGTACTAGTCAGAAATGACTGGGGAAATTTTGGGAAAGAGAACAAAACACTTTGTGGTAGTAGGTTGCTCTTGAACATGACACTTATCACTTCATCTATGTGGCTTTGGGTTGGGTAATATTCATGATAGAATATGATACCTATGGTCTATCAAACCATCCATCACTTTTGTTTTGGGTCAATGCTGCCAACTCATTTAAGTGTCACCGACATGTTCAAGGGAATTCCTCTAGTAATTCCTCATCTTCTGCAATACTCATAAACCTTCATTTCATGACCGCCATCCCTGAACATTGCTTCATCAAGTCACATTTTGTCTCCAAAATCATTACTCTCGTTTCATGTTGTATTTGCGACAATTCACTTCCTGTCGAAGTCAACTCATCATCCAGGAAGTTGACTTAGAAACATATTTCTGGTACCTTAGAGCTTGCTTACATCAACGACAGGTTTCTCACTTCCAACGATAGTTTGACATCATAGACCTTTGACCAAAATATTTTGTTTGACGTTTTGCATCAAATCGTCTATTTACTCCATACAAATTGTACTGTAGTACCTTGATATCCATCAACATCAACGGTGGTTTCTCTTGCATTCGTTAATACCTTACATCAATAGCTGGTAATGAGACGATATATTCCCATGTTCGACTTCAGATCACATATTCGCATGGTTATACTTGTACTTCGAACAATCAAGTGAACAAGGTAGAAGACCTCAGATCTAGTTTCATCCATCTGGGCTGTGATTTCAGGAATTGTACAACATCATCCGTACGATGGCTTTACATATAGATGGTCATCCTATCATGGGCCTATACCTATAGGAAAATCTATATTTGTAGATGACTTTATGATTTATGTATGTGTTATGATAGTTTATGTGCTGAGCATGGGTCTGTCTCCCTCAGCAATTCGTGTCCAATATGTACAAGATATCATGGTGTAATGTATTGCGAATTGATGTAGGTCACCATCCGCTTTAGATCCTACTTGCCACACCGTAAAGCATCTCATCCAAATATTATCATTATTTTGACTTCATGCTTTAGGGGGCAGTTGTTATAGGTCAATTTTAGCATCATCCCTAAGACCAGTATGAACAGGGTCTATCATACCCAAATTCAATACAAACAGGGTCTATCATCCCCTAATTCAGTTGCTACATGCCCTAGAGAAGTCATTCCACTGATGGCTTTAATTCATTAGAGTTTCAATGTTTGAATTATAGTTAAAATGAACCATTGAATCATCAAAGCTCCTGTGACTAGGCCTAAGTGTGTTGCAAAGCACTGACCCCCATGTAAGGGCACTCTGCAAAGCACTTCCTGAGACATAAGGGTGCGTTGGTCTCCTAGGAGTGAAATCATCATTGTTTCAAGAATCTCCACATGTCCAGTGCCTTCTAGAAGAGCTCATAGGTGTCATACTTCGAATAAATGTGTTCATTCATCATCATTGAACCTGGAAACATGTCTCATCTATTATTGGAAATCCATTCAATATCATTTACTGAGAAACTACCTACAATTTCCCTATAAATTGAGCACTAATCTAAGTGTAAAGGAGGAAGAAATTTGTATAGTGTTATGCTGTTGGATTCTCAAATATTGAGAGTTGAGGTACTGTTACTATGCTAAGATGATTCTTGGTGTGATTAGGATGGAATGAAGTTGGAGAAGGTTGATGACGAATTGATCCACTAGTTGTAATCTACTCCTCCTATTATTTCAATAAAGATATTTATTCTTTCTCAGATATATGCACTTATTCTCAAATAATTATGTGTTCTCAAATTTAATTGGTTCAATTTAGTTAAGGTAGATAGAATGTATATCTATATTTCATTTGTTGCCTTCTATCTTCGATTGCAGGTATTGATCAAGTAGGTTTCAGCTAGATCAAGAGTGACAGGAATGACAATAGAAGAGGAATGAGAGCGAAGGATCAAAATTAGGTCTTTATCCATTCTATCTTTTTTTCTATTATAGAGAAAATAACATTTACCTTTCTTCTATTGTTCTGAGTGAAGGAACATCGCACTGAGGGAAGACTAGTTTATCCGTAGATTAGAATTCCTCATAGCAGGGCTCAATACCCATGAGTGGTTGTAAATAAATTTTTTAATGCACTTGGCATGCTCTACTGTGTTTTTTACCCACTCCACTTTACTTATGTCCTCAAGCATTAGGTCTATGCAATGTGCAGTGCATGGAGTCCATAATATGGTCCTATATTTGGACTCAAGAATCTTTCCAGTAAGAACATAGTTTGAGGCATTATCTATGATGACCTCACAACATTCTACTCCCCCAGTTCATGAATAATCTCATCCAAAAGCTCAAATAGAAGGGTTTCATCCTTCACCTTATCAGATGCATCAACTAATCTCAAAAGCATTGTTCCATGAGGGCAAGAAACAAGGAAATTAATGATCGTGTGGTTCTTTCCATCAATCCATCCATCTGACATGATGAAACAACCTGTTTTGAGCGACAACTCTCTATAATCAACCAAATACTCATCAATGGAAGAAATTTATTTTTGCAAAATAGATCCCCTCAAGTCATGCACATTCGGGCCTTTGAAGCTCTTTCCTATAGCTAAAATAGAGTCGCACATATCTTGGTGATAAGGTGAGTGAGCAACATTAAATGGGATATTTGTATCATACCACCATCTAGCAATGTATTGATAATAAGTTTCTTTGCATTATTTTTTCCAATGTTGATCCAAATTGGGTTGACGACTTGGCTGGGAGGAAGTGGTTGTGGAATTAGTAGTGGATGAGAAATAACTTTGGATGTTGGGTATATTTGCTGGTTTTGATTTTTGGGCAAGTGGAGGAACATAGTGAAAGGGGTCATTGGTGTAAGGGATGGAAGTGGAGTCTTGAATATTATAATCATCATACCCACTCTGTTTCATGGCTTATATTAATTCCTTCTTCCTTGAAATTTCACCTTGGATGGCCTTCTCCGTAGCCTTAGTCTCCTCAAACTTTTCAAACATGGAAAGGTGTTCTGCCCTAACAGGACCTATCACTTCACTAGGTACATCACATGGCTTTACCTGGCCTCTTATCCTAGCCAAGTGTTGTTTCAATCTAAGAATACCCCCACCTCCAATAGATCTTTCAAAAAAAATTCATATCATATTTCCATAAACCGCATCACAATGGGCCAATACACTGTCATTTTCATTTAGAACCATCTTGACTTGAAATAATTAAAATTTGGAAATAAATATGCCATTTAAAAAAAAATGGAGCTAAGATAAATGGAAAACCAAGGCTAAATTTTGGAAACAAAATGCACACTGAAACATAGAAAATTTTTAGAGCATAGGACTATAGATTTTATATAAATAGCATAGCTAAACACATAAAAAAAAATGAATACATGGAAAAAAGTGAAATGAGAGATTTTTCTAGTGAAAATCCTTACCTGGAAATGCAAACTAGATTCCTTAGCCTCCTCTTGAAGATGCCAAATCTATTACCAGCTCCAAACTATTTTCAAAATAGCTCCAAATCCAAATCCAAGCCTCCAAGGTCACTGCTCCAGAAAAAAATCAACACTCTCCAAGCTCTCAATCAAACTCACAAAAGCTCCAAATGAGATGTGTGAGACAAATGAGAGACTGCCCCTACTTATAAAGGATTGAGGAGGGTGTTTTTGGAGGCGAAAAACCCTCCTCTTCCCTCGAAAACAACCCTAAACATCCAAAAAATGTGTGTGTGGGTCCCTTGAAGTGGTTGGCAGCTAACTTGCTGGTTAAGAACGAAACCGGCCAGTTAGCACCGGTTTGACAGGGAAATTTGGCAAGGAGGGCCTCCTAACTGGCTTTTATCTTTTACCTCTTGGTTGGGTTTGGAAAATATTTCTATCCATGGAGATGCCAAATGTATAATCGAATATGTCTAGAATCATTCTAATTTTCGGCCTCTTATCCTCTCCAATTGGATGGAGTGTATTCGTCTTTTGTCATCCTCCTTCAGGTCGATTTGATACAAACAGATTTACTGGGAACAAAACTAGATGGTCAATCTAATTTGAAAAATAGGTATCAAGGTGAGGTCAGACAAGATCTTCTAGGCATCATATCAATGGATCTCTTATATGTACTTTGGAAGAATCTATTCCATTTAGGTTCTTCTCTTGTTTTTTGTTTTTCTAGGATTAAGGTTGGCTTTAGGAACTACTGGACCTTACTTAGCCACTGCATGCATATTGGATAAGGAATGATTATAATTTTTAACTGGATTATGATTTGGTTTTTTAGAATAATGTAGCTTTTCTCTGTGGTAAGAAAATTATTGCTTTCATTTTTTTAGGAGAACATATGTAAACCACTGTTGGCATTTTTGGTAGAGGAACTATTAATATTTTTGAAGTAGAATTTCTCCTCTCAAAATGGAGATCATAGTAGATATCTTTATCAATAGGAGGAATAAAGATGATAAATATGAACAATGTACTATCTTTTTATCAATGAAAAATATCAGTGTTTTTTTGTTTAAAAAAAAGATAGCCCTCCATGGTGTCATGCCCATGCCCATATTCCCAGTGTATTAAGTCATCATGATCACATGATCAATAATCAAGTAGCGAAAGACAAAATATCCCTTTCTAATTGCATGGATGAGTTAAGGAAGAATAAGGACATGGATTCCAAATTATCTAAATGCATTTCTACTTTGACGCGAATGGTCGATAGCCTTCACTCAACAACATAAATGGTAAAATCAACTTGTGGATCAGGAGTTGAAGAAGTCATCAAGGAAGTGAAGGTCATCACCATATTTGCATGAAATGCACTTGAAGTTGCTTTTTACTTCAACACACCATGTCGGTCATGGATGTTGGGTGCAGAATTTCTTAAGAATAAGAATAGAATCATTCCTACCACTCTTCCTCCTCTCATAAACATCAACAACATGACAACATTATGAAACCCAAGGTAAAGGAAGCTATGGAGAGGCAAAGAACGAGGTCATCATCATTCATGTTCCTTTTGCATGAGTTGAAAAAAGTGGATATTATAGTTGTAAACCTCAACAATTTACTCGATAGATACATCATGAACAAGATGTCCAAATCAACTTCCGACATGCAAGATGAAATTAAGAAATCCATTCATGAAGTCAGCATGTCCATCGAAGAGCTGGACAAGGATCTCACCCACCTCTTCAAATTTCTTATCTAGGGTGGATATTGAACAATCTCAGTACTCTCTCTTCATGATAAGACCAATACATGTACAAAGAAAATGATACGACATCCCTATCTCCAATACTCATCTGTGGATTGTATCCCTATTGTGTGGCCTCCTGCATATTTCCCTACCAAATTTACATTTTAACAATTTGGGAGAGGATTACATACCTCACATTCCCTCATGAGTCGTCATTACTTCATCGTACAAAAATATTCCTTTTAGGAGCACATACATGACTACTGTAACCTATGTTGCATAGGTTCACGAACCCCAGGGTGGGGTTTTTGAACCTGTCACAGGTTCTCATCCCTAAGAACTGAATAAGGGTACGGGTTCTTCTGAAAAGAACCCATAAGAACTGGGTTCTTTGTTAAAAAAAATTGGGTGCATTTAACATTTATGGTACTTGGAACCCCAAAATCAGGTTCTTTAGGGTTCTTTGTTGAACGATTTTTGAAATTAAAAAAAAAAAAAATCGTGGAATGTCAAATGGTGAATCCATAACCCATAAAACCTAAAATTGCTTCACTCTTCAACAATGAATTTTCTCTCTTATATGGTGACGTTTCATTTGAGGCAACAGGCATTCACTTTGACCATTTAGATGACGAACATTCCTTGGTTTATTTGGGGCATTTTTTGGTGTGTATGCAGGTGACTGGAGGTTGCATAAAGATGCAATACACAGATATGCAATCCTTGGTTGAATATTCACATGTATCTCTTGAAGATTCACTGTAAGGCATGAATTAATTCTAACTTTTGTGTTCAAACTTCATTGTTTGCATAGAAAAATTAGTAAATTAAAATTTAATTCTAAATATTAAATTGAACCATGATGTCAAAGATGGGAAAAAATTCCTTATGACGATTCCAAACTCTTGATTTTTTACTCTAATCTCCACATTATATCATTGCTAATCGACATCACTTTATTTTCTAATCACTCTTTTGACATTGTTTTTTTTTTTTTTTACATTTTTTGCTGAGAATCTAACTTTTGGCGTTCTCTTTCCCTACTAGAGTTTTGGGAGAAATTGGCTTGGGCCGAGATTTACAAGTATGTGTAAAATCCAATTTTCACTTGATACCAAACTATAAATTTAGAAATTTCAATGTGAATATTGAATGTTCAATGATGTGCGTGTTTAAATCATAAATATTTTAATTTTCTTGTTTAAAGTTTGAAATATACAAATTCATATATATATATATATATATATATATATATATATCCAATCTAACCCACGCACAAAAATAATGCACCCATCCCAGTCCTCGTCCCAAGGTTTCTTGGCAACATAGACCGTAACATATACATACTCAAATCAAAATCAAATATTTTGTTTTTACTAGATATTTTTATAGTTGAAATTTATGTTTTCCGGATGTTTGAATATATTCGTCACTATGTCAATTGATTCACTGTCACAGTCATAAATAAAAATTTCTTTTACTTAACTAAATACTACATAGTTGACTTATGATAATTGCATATTAATGTAATGATTGGTTATTATCTTAATTATGTTCTTAACCCTAGCAATTATTTTTTGAATAAATTTGTAATATCATGTGTTAACATATATATACATAAACATTCAACCTAACATATTTATTTGAATCTGTGCCTAACTAGCTGGTTAAACTTCGAGGGTATGATTATAGTTATCATCCCATAACTTTATCAAACTATGGTTATAATTATTGACTCTTGTCTGCCGCAACTCATGATTACATTCATTTGTTAGTTAATTTCATTCACAACTTATATTATAAGTACATGTTGTAGATTTGGGATGTGTTGTAGCTACAACAACACCACCCAAAATTTTGGGTATATTCAAAATTTCAGGTCCCCCTCTCCTCGCTCAGCCATTATGGTTTCAACCCGGCCTTTAGTCGGTGACATGCCCGTGACCTATTCTTGCCAAACCCTATCACTGCACCCACTTTCCTTCATGTCTCATCAATACCCTAGGACTTGGGGTCTGATGCTTCAAATTGAGAGTCCCTTCGTTGGATTCAAAGATAGGTTTCCCCTACATTGTCATGATAGTAGTCTCAGACGTGCTTGACCTATTTCCATCCCCTTATAAACCTTCTCACCATCATGACAGGATAATTTTGCTGCAATCATGTCATGTGAGGGGGTATCTTGTGCAACAACCGAGATCATGCATGTGCTTGAGTGGAAGTTTGTTTTCATGTTAAATACATAACATATGTCCATTAGAAGCACTTTTACCATGGATCATTTAGGCATTCTATTTGGGTACTCCACCAAGCTTGTGGTCCCATGTAAATTATTTTCATATTTGGGGACATCATTCTCCAAAAGTAACTATGGACTAATTGATATTATAATATTTCATGCAGGTCGATCCCACAGATTATATACCCAAAAATATCACCACCACACTGAAGACAATAAATTGAAACTAAAATTACAAGGGCACAGTTACGGAACATGACACATTCATCTCCTTTCCATGTGAGGATGAGAAAAAAGTCTATATCTGAGACCTTGTTAAGGTGGATGACAAGGGTAAGAGTAATTTGAGATGAAATGTAAAAGGTGGGAGATATGTGATAGCTATAAGCGAGAAACAAAAGGTGTGCCAATTGGGGGAACCTTTAATCATGGTTAATCCACATCTTTTCATATGTATGGCTTCACTCCTAAGGAGATACTTGTAGACAGAACTTACTTGTTCGATGTTGAATCATATTTCAAACCAAAGGGGCGATCTCATTCTGCACGCATACAAAAGCCATATTTACAAGGAAAAGGAGGGATTTTAATGGCTATGTGTTATGGAATTCTTTAAGGTCCATGAGCCAACATGGGCATAAAGACAACTCCATAAAATGCATGCCTTATTGAGTACCCAAGGAGCCATATTTTGTGAAGTCCTGAAGATTGTTGCATGACATGGATGCATATGTGTCATGGAACCTTATTAATTGGGAGGTGGTACGGTCAAAGGTAAGTTTTATGCTAACGACATTGAGCTCTCCACTACATACACCTGGGAAATTCTTATAAGTTCAATTTTGTTGTGAATCTAAGCCATAGAAAAGAGAGAATGTGTTTTCCGCTGAAGGCGATTTTCCACTAGCTCAAGATGGAGAGTGTGACTGGATATACTAGTTGCCAAGTCACATACGCCGAAGGATTGATCGGGGAGTGCGAATTATGTATGTTGTGACTTGGTGACCTTATTGATTCGTGTTTCTAAAGACTCCATCCATGGAACATTTTTTCCGACCGTGCGGCGAAGACGTGAGACCACATTCCTGTATTTTCACCTTTAGAAGGACCCAAGAAAAAAAAAATATGTCAGTTTCTTTTTGAAGTGTAGTGATGCAGTTTTGTACTAATCTCCCCTTGTCAATTTCCACCTCCACATCAGCTTCAGACATGAGTTCACGTTGGGCACCCATCAATCTCTCCAAATTTTTAACACGAAATGAAGTGTTGAATATGTTTCCAGTACCAGCTTGCATCTCAAGCCTCTTCAAGTGCATTTCTTTTGTTGATGTTTCTTTGCCTGGATAAATCTTCTTTGAAGATGAACCTCACTCGTGGATTTAAAATTTGCGGTCCAAAGTTGCCCTGGGTAGTTGCACTTCCCCTCCAAATTCGCACAGTCATAGGTGTTACAACCACAATGGCTGCCTAAGTATGTGACTCGTGCGATGGGAGACTTAACAAGAAGGTATGCCCCACACGGTAATACCTTAGAAGAATGTAAGCATGGTCGCAGAAAGGAACTTCATGGGTCCATATCGCAAAGTTGAAGCCTATGCCATTGGTCAGAAGATGCGACCCAACACTGACGTGACTATGCAACCTCTCTGAGGTTGTAAGGTCACAAAAAATTGCGCTTAAGAGAGCCTACAACTGGTGTGACTCTACGATTGCGCCACCTCCGCACCAGGATTGTGACCTCACACAAATTCAACCCCCATGCCCATTAAATGGCCAGTCACACTCTCAAGCATTCAAACCACATAGGGTGGGCATGCACTCAGATTACAAAAGGTGGTAGATGCCTTGAGAAAGGAAAAGGAACATTGTATGTTACACACAAGGAGAATTTTCATATAATGGGAGGTTGTATGGAGATAGAGAACATTGGTCATTGATCTTGTGAAAAAACATATGGTCTAGGTGCTATAAGAATAAGAAAAGACCCACCTTTTCATGAAGCGTGATACTCTATAAGTGCACAGTTGATCACACATATGGTATGCACCAAGGAGATGTGCGCGCATACACATATTTGCTATGTCAAGGATGCAATAGAACATTATATTTAAAGCCATGCAAAGAATATACAGGCAGTGACCAAGAAAGAACCACGCCAAATGTTTGAGAAATACACTAGGTGCAAATAAAATGTATTCGATCCTTCATTGGTGCCATGCCACAAAGAGGAAGGAAGTGTTGGGTAAAAGAGCACAGGGTCACCATATGCAAACCACATACACCGATAACACAACGACATGACAAAAGACCACACAGGGGTCTAAACTTGCATCATTGGTTTGAATCACTCTTTCAATTAATTGAATATGCCTCCACCATCATTATTTGATTATAAAGGCATGTGACCCATTTTATTTTTTTGTAGATAGAAGCTGTTGATTTGCATGGAAAAAGCTAGGGATTTCCCCAGCAAGCAAGGTGGATCCTTAAAAATCATGAAGAACGTCATGACAAGATCAATGGCACATCTATAACCAGTCCATTCGTGAAATACTATTACAAGGGAAATACATCATATTCTGCAAGGTCTGAGCTCTTCAAAAAAGAAAGATAGAAGGAAGAGCCCTAGGTCGCAACCTCCCAAGTCGTGACTAACATCAGGTCACAGATGACCCCAGGTCGTAGGTCACAGATGACCCTAGGTCGTAGGTTGCAAATATCCTAGGTCACATGTCACAGATGATCCCAGGTCGCAGGTCGCAGATGACCCTAGGTCACAGGTCGCAAATGGCCCACGTCGCAATCCAACCCAACAGTCGGGGAGGTGAAGAGTCAAGGGAAACTCAAGATTCACTTCATCCTATATGTGCAACTTCTGGAAATAAGCAAAAGAGGGACTTTTAGCAGTTGAGTTCAAGCTATGATAAGATAGTGGATTCGTGCTTGAGAGAAAAAGGCACTCAACTCTTGTTATCAAGTGTAGGGAGTTGTAGTGAGGCTAGGATTTTCGTATCATGCATTGAGATGAATATCCCATGTTCCACTATTGGGTTTTGATGAGTTGTAAATATGTATTTGAAGTTGCAACAACATTAGTAATATATTCTCTTTTTCTGGCACTGATTGAAATTTTTTCTTGTGGTGATATTACTAGCTGTTTAATATTTAACTATGTTTGTATGTGTGCTTTCATAGACGCAATTGGTTATGAACTAATTCATACTGGTTGCATGTACGTTTTCTTTCAAATCAGTGTTTATTTGTTTCTTTCCATCTCAGTAATATATTGTGAAATAATTTGCAGTTAACTTCTGGCATGTTTTATTTCATGTACTTATGACTGGGTTTTGGCTCATCGATCGTGCTGATGGCATACCCCTTTTTATTTGCTGCTTATACTTTCTTATATCTTTGTTTGTGGTTCATCAATGTTGGGTTGATTTTTCTTCACTGATTGGTCATTTCACCCTTGCCTCTACTTCATCATCTTCTCATCCAACAACCAAAAGTAGAAACTCTTATGGCAGAAACCGGGCCTACACAGGCCCACATACCGGATGGGGCTCCTATCCGAAACAATGTGAGGACTAATTGGGACCTTTCACCGGGGAGACCCAATTATTTTCGGTGGCACAATTTTACTCGTCAAAATTTTGGTGCTAGAAGGAGGGCCAGATGACAAGCAGAGCCTTTGGAGCCAGTAGTTAGTCTTATATCTATAAATGGCTCATCCCCAAATCATTCTCTCGAGAATTTTATCAGATTAATCTGGTTCTCAATTCTCAATCCTTGATGAACCTCTATACCACTTGTGTCAATTAAAGTTTGATGGTGAGAATGGAATTTCCATAACTGAACACCTTTTTGATTTCCTTGAGTTTTTTCAGCATTATGAAATTGATGATGAGGAGTTGAATTGTGTGCTATTCTCCCTCACTCTCGAATATCGCATTAATAAATGGTTCAACACGTTGCCAGCTACTTCCATTCATTCGTCTAGGTAGCTTGCCAGTGAATTTCAACAAGATTTTCATAGGTACAATTTTCAAAATGTATTAATAAGGTTAAATGAGTTCAGGATGAGACCTCAAGAATCTCTGGAGGAGTTTTCTATTAGATTTGTTCATCCTTATTTTGAGTTCCTTGAAATAGATGTCGATTGGACATATTTAATTGAACAATTTTGACAGGTGATTTTCATTTCCCTTCAACACCTTCCATCTGCAACAGATCCTAATCCCCATGTTTGTTATGAGAATCCTCAAGTTACTAATCATCTGAATTATGTCTGTAATGTCTCCCTATCTGTCTCTCTGAGTCCGGAACACATTCAGGCCTGCAACAAAAAAATTGATATTTGTGACATTCCTTCTCCTCCTCCTAAATTTCTGCGTAATGGAATTTTGGTCGCAAATAATGCAAGTGATGATGGATTCTTACAGGAAAATGAAATATGTTATATCACCTCTGAATATTTCACACACTCTATTAAATCATAACTTGAAAACAATATTGGCCTAACATCTCTCCCTGTTGATGAAACCAATCTCTAGTCCACTGAACATTTTCCTGGGTTTAATTCTAAATTTCATTCAAATACCAACAATGAATTGGGCCTTGTCCCGAATAAAGTTGATTTCCCTGAAAAATCCTTCGACCATGATGTGTATGCAGGATCATTGGCCTCTCTAGATGACACTGATGTGAGAGGTGAAGTTCCTTGTACAATTGATACCCCTACATCCAAATCATTTCATCCATTATTCCATGATTCATTCCTTGAGTCTGCCACGTCGGTAATTTATTCAAATCATTTAGAGTTGTCTTGTACTAGCATTGATGACAATCATGAACATGCAGGTGGTGTTTCACAATCGCATCACAAAATTGATGAATCTCTTATTTCCTATATTTTTCATCCACAATCTTTAAACGGCCGAGAAGGTGGCCTTATGCCCCAAAAAACTCAGGATGTTTCTCTTACTGATTCATCCCCATTTTTAACCCTAGAAGATCCTAATATACTAGGTTCCCAACCTAATCAAATTTTTGGCTCTAATGATCATTATTTAGCTGAAAATGTATTTGGTCACACCCTTGGTGACTATCATTTGTATCCCATCTGTTGACCCTATGAAGCCATAGAAATTCAATGATTCACTTTTGATGATTCAGGGACCCATCAGGAAGTTGTGGCAATTCAACTTCCACTGACGGTTATCTTAGGTTCTCATGATCTTGATGGGATGCTTGAAACAAGTCAAACTAGGGTGTCTCGAATTGAGGTTTCTAAAATTACAGTTCTCGCACGCCACACTCCTCTCAACATAACCATGCCGGATATCATCTCATCTGGGAAAGCCTTTGATTCGAGTGATTGTTATCTAAGCATGTATTTCTGTCCCCTAATAGTTGATATGCAACAACCTATATAACCTAATTTATTCACTGGAAGGAAAACACCAACCATTGTCTCTAATATTTTTGGTAGTTCCTGGCTAGTACCAGTTACAGTCATGTACAACCATATGATGTTTTACAAGCCTCTCTATTGCCTTAAAATATTTTGGTCAATTCATCTCATCCTGGGAAATCTAAAGAATCTGATATGTTAGATTGTCAATCTGTTAGTTCACAAACATTTGACCAAATTAATAATACGCTCGCTAATAGTTATTCATACACCACAAATAATGATCACATCATTCGCCAGTTGATCTCACAAAACTGTCGAATTTTGGAAGCTCCCCATTGGAAGGCCCATATTTTTTCCGAGATGGTGGGGCACTTCAGCCCTCACTAATGGTTATGTCAATTCCTCACGTCCCCAACAAAACCCAGGGACAACTTCAAACTAGGGTTTCCAAAATTAGGGTTTCTGCACTTGGATTCTCAAGCATCTCAACTTTTCCCGGTGGATGTTTATTTTTCCCATTCCATCAAATTAATCATCTTCAACATCATGATGAGATTCCCAGTTGGCTTGATGGACCCTATCCAACAAATATATCTACAAATAGGCAATGTCTTACCCCACTTCCGTCGGGTCTAGGGTTGTGCATGAATAAATGTGTGTAATTTATAGATGATTTTAGGTTTCAAGTACATATTTCTGTGTATCAGGATGAAATAAAAATTCATCTTGAACAATCCATTCTGACATGTTCTCTCGTAAGTATCCATGACCTTCTTGTTGTTGCACATGATTTTTAGGTAAGTCTTGTTGTTGGTGCACAATTTTGTATGCTGGTTGTGATTGCGAACATTTTTTTACTTGCAAGGTGAGAACTAATGCGGTGGCTGCTTTCACATAACCCTCTACCTCTTCATTTAAATTATGATTTCAGGTTTAGGCTAGCTAGGATCTTTTAATAAAAGTTTTCTGGTTGAAGTTTTTAATTAGGGTTTACTTGCTAGGGTTTTCTTTATCGTTGAAAATTATATTTGATGTCTTTTCTTACGGTCAGTAGCTTTATGCATTCTAATTTTCCATTAATTTTCACTCATGCTCTTTCATTTTTCTCATTGCTGCAAAATATTCAGATAATCACTGCATCCGCATTGCCTTATTTTTCCACCAGAAACTAGTTGATTTCTCTCGCACATGACATTACATTGCATCATAAGCCTCATCTATTGCATTAAGTTGTATACTCGCCTCCTCGCATCATATGCACTGGCTGTTGATATGGCTTGGATTTTTTTTTTATATTGTGTGCCTCTGCATGAGGCTTCATCGAACCCATAGCCTTCAAAACCTTGGTGCCCTGACCAACCTTCTTACTCTTCCTTGCATGTGTTTGAAGCCGGATGGATTGATTTTACCTCTTTGCACACATTGAAACCCTAAAGGTATTCCTTTCTTTCCTTGCCATAATTTCTAAAACCCTAACCCTATTGTTTGAGTGAGGTTTTGGTGGTTGCCCCAAGAGGCAGCTTCTCTCAGAATAGGTCATCAAAGTCACGTTCTCAACATTATTCCTATGAGTCTAATTCATTATCCAGGGATAAATGAGCAGGTTTCTTGTGGGGGAACCCTAATGAGTTTGAATGGCCTATATACACAACCTGAGCATTGTGCCCAACATAGTCTTGAATATCTTAATGATTTTTTTTGCATGTGTCGCCTATGGGTGAGAGATGGGATGTGAAGGCTTGTCATGAGGGAAAACCCAAATCAAAATGTCTTTTAGTTTATGTCAAACAAGAAACAACCTCTCTTGCCTGTAAAATAATTCGGGATCCCTCATCCACCCATGCAAAATAAGAGCCACGAGCACATACAAATAAGTGCTACAAGCACATGAAACAAATAAGGGTAAAGGATTGATAAAGGCTTCCTGCGCATAGAGGTAATGCAACGAATCCACTGGGGTACTGACCAGGCTCAGTGGAAGTGGAGCAACGTTTGTGATTTCTTGAGGTGACTCCGCCAGGGTACTGTCCAGGCCTGATGGCAACGGAGCAACACCAAAGATTTATTTTAAAATTATAAATATAATAAGCCTGTTGCCTTGATCTCTGCATCATCATCAAACTACTAGCATGCATGAAACTTTTCTTGGGTGTTTTTAGATTAACAAGACATAGCTGAGGCATAAGGATTGCGCATATTTGTAAAGGTCAAAGTAATACAAGAGGTACCCATAGTACCTATTCAATATTCATTTGCATCACTATCTAGAATCAGATTATTGTGGGGACGTTGACAGAGATGCGGGATTCTACCAGTGGTTCGCCAATTGTTGTAGCTACTACAACACCACCCAAAATTTTAGGTATATTCAAAATTTTGGGTCCCCCTCTGCTCGCTCAGCCATTAGGGTTTCGACCCGGACTTTAGTCAGTGACACTCCCGTGACCTATTCCTGCCAAGCCCTGTCATCACACTCACTTTCCTTGATGTCTCATCAATACACTAGGGCTTGAGGGTCTCCTGCTTCAAAGAACATTGAGAGTTCATCCGTTGGATTCAAATATAGGTTTCCCCTATATTATCATGATAGCGGCCTCAGACATACTTGACCTATTTCTAGCCCTTGCAAACCTTCTCACCATCATGAAAAGATAATTTTGTTGCAATCACGTCATGTGAGGAGGTATCTTGTGCAAAAACCGGGATCATTCATGTTCTTGAGTGGAAGTTTGTTTGCATGTTAAATACATAACATATGTTCATTAGAAGCACTTTTACCATCGATCATTTAGGCATTCTATTTGGGTACTCCACCAAGCTCATGGTCCCATGTAAATTATTTTCATATTTGGGGACATCATTCTCTAAAAGTAACCATGGACTAATTTATATTATAATATTTCATGCAGGTCGAGCCCACAGATGATATACCCAACAATATCACCACCACATTGAAGAAAAAAAATTGAAACTAAAATTACAAGGGCGCAGTTGTGGAACATGACACATTCATCTCCTTTCCATGTATGGATGAGAACAAAGGCTATATCCGAGACCTTTTTAAGGAAGATGACAAGGGTAAGATTAATTCGAGCTGAAATATAAAAGGTGGGAGATATGTGACACCTATAAGTGAGAAAAAAAAGGTGTGCTAATTGGGGGAACTTTTGATCATGGTTAAGCCACATCTTTTCATATGTATGGCCTCATTCCTAACGAGCTACCTGTATAGGGCACTTAATTGTTCGACGCTGAATCATATTTCAAACCAAAGGGGAAATCTCATTCTGTATGCATATAAAATCCATATTTAAAGGGAAAAGGGGGGATTTTAATGGCTACGTGTTATGGAATGTTTTAAGGGCCATGAGGCAACATGGGCATAAAGCCAGATCCATAAAATGCATGCCTTATTGAGTACCTAAGGAGCCATATTTCATGAATTCCTGAAGAATTTTTCACGACATGGGCGCATATGTGTCGTGGAACCTTATTAATTGGGAGGCAGTGCGATCAAAGGTAATTTGTATGCTAATGACATTGAGCTCTCCACTATGTACGCCTGGGAAATTCTTAGAAAATTATTAAATGAGACATCTAAGAATTTTATTTTATTTTACTTTGATCCACACAAAAGAGAGAGCGCGTTGTCCACTGAAGGCAATTTGCGATGAGCTCAATATGGGGAGTGCCACTAGATCTACTAGTCGCATATGCCGAAGGATTGAATGGGAAGTGCGACTTACGGATGTTGTGGTTTGGTGACCTCATTGAGTCGCATTACTAGAGACTCCATCTGTGCAACGTATTTTCTGACCATGGGGCCAAGTTGTGAGGCCATGTTCCTGTATTTTCACCTTCAGAAGGACCTAAGAGAATGCGACATATGTCAGTTTTTTTTTGAAGAGTAGTGATGCAGTTTTTTCCCAGCCTCCCCTTGTCAATTTCCACCTCTATATCAGCTTCAGACATGATTTCGTGGTGGGAACCCATCAATCTCTCCAAATTCGTAACATAAAATGAAGTTCTGAATACGGTTTGAGTACCAGCTCACATCTCAAGTCTCTTCAAGCACACTTTTTTTGTTGTTCTTTATTTGCTTGGAAAAATATATTTTGAAGACGCACCCGGCTTGTGGATTTAAAATTGGTGGTCCAAAGGTGCCCTGGACAATCACACTTCCCCTCCAAAGTTGCATAGTCATAGGTGTTACAACCACAATGGTCGTCAAAGGATGCAACTCGTGCGACGAGAGACTTCACAAGAAGGTATGCCCCACGCGATAATACCTTGTAAGAATGTATGCATGGTTGTAGAAAGGAACTTGATGGGTCCATATCGCAAAGTTGCAGCCTACGCCATTGGTCAGAAGAAGCGGTCCAACACCAGCGTGACTATGCGACCTCTCCAAGGTCACAAGGTCGCAAAAAATTGTGCCTAAGAGAGCCCACAGCTGGTGCGACTCTCCGATAGTGAGACCTCCGCACCGGGATTGCGACCTCATGCAATGTCAACACCCATGCCCATCAAATGGAATGTCACACTCTCAAGCATTCAAACTGCATAGGGTGGGAATTCGCTCAGATTACAGAAGGTGGTAGGCACCTTGAGAAAGGAAAAGGAACATTGTATGTTACACACAAGGGGCATTGTCATCTAATGCGAGGTTGTATGGAGACAGAGAACATCGGTCATTGAGCTTGCGTAAAAAAATATGGTTGAGGTGTTATAAGAATAAGAAAAGACCCACCTTTGCATGAAGTGTGATACCCTATTAGTGAAAAATTGAGTACACACAAGGGATGCACCAAGGAGATGTGCGCGTATACACATATTAGCTATGTCAAGGATGCAATAGCACATTGTATTTAAATCCATGCAAACAATATATAGGCAGTGACGAAGAAAGCACCACGCGAAATGTTTGAGAAATACACTAGGTGTAAATAAGATTTATTCGATCCTTCATTGGTGCCATGCCACAGATAAAAAGGAAGTGTTGGGTAAAATAACACAAGGTCACCATATGAAAACCACATATACTGATAATACTGTGACATGACAAATGACCACACAGAGGTCTAAACTAACATAATTTGTTTGAATCACTCTTTCAATTAATTAACTACGCCTCCAACATCATTATTTGATTATAAAGGCATGTGACCCATGTTAATTTTTTGCAGATTGAAGCTGTTGATTTGCACGGAAAAAGCTAGGGTTTTCCCCGGTGAGCGAGCTGGATATTTACAAAGCTTGAAGAACCTCACTACAGGCTCAATGGAAAATCTATCACCATTCCATTTGCGCATTACTAGTACCATGGAAAGACATCATGTTTTGCAAGGTTTGAGCTCTCCAAAAAATATGGATAGAAGGAATAGCCCTAGGTTGCAATGAACCTTAGGTCACAGATAACCCTGGGTCACACGTTTCAGATGACTCTAGGTTGCAGGTCACACATGACCCCAGGTCGCATGTCGTAGATGATGTGAGGTCACAGGTCGCAGATTACGCTAGGTTGTAGGTCACAAATGGCCCAAGTCGCAAGACAACCCAACAATTGAGGAGGTCAAGAGTGAAGGGAAGCTCAGAAGTCACTTCAACCTATATGTGCAGATTCGGGAAATCAACAAAAGGGGGACTTTTAGAACTTGAGTTGAAGCTAGGACGAGATAGAGGATTCATGCTTGAGAGCTAAAGGCACTCAACTCTTGGTATCAAGTGGAGGGAGTTGTAGTGAGGCTAGGGTTTTAGGATCATGCATTGAGATGAACAGCCCATGTTCCACTATTGGGTTTTGATGAGTTGTAAATGTATTTGAATTTGTAGTAGCATTAATAATATATTCTCTTTTTCCAACAATTATTCACATCCTTGCTTATGGTGATAGTACTAGCTTTCTAATATTTCGCTATGTTTGTACGTGTGCTTTCATACATGCAATTGGTTATGGAATGATTCATAGTGGTAGCATGTACATTTTCTTTCGAATCAGTGTTTATTTTCCTTTTTCCATGTCAGTGATATATTGTGAACTACTTTGCAGTTAAATTATGGAATGTTTTCTTTCATGTATGTTTGACTGGGTTTTGGCTCACTGATCCCGCTCATTACATACCCTGTTTTTTTTTCTACTTAGACTTGCTTATATGTTTGTTTGTGGTTCGTAAATCTTGGGTTGGTTTTGTTTCACTCATTGGTCATTTCACCCTTGCCTCTACTTCATCATCTTCTCATCCGAAAACCAAGAGTGGAAACACTTATGGCGGCAGTTGAGCCCACATACCAGATGGGGCTCCTATCCCAAATAGTGTGAGGTCTAATTGGGACCTTTCCCCGGGAGACCCCCTTGTTGTCGGTAGTAAAATTTTTCCCGTCAATAGGATGATATTATTAATCAACTATTATATGAATTAAATTAAATGCTTATCTTAATTAAGATTTATACCACCAAGTGTCTGGCAGTTGTACTCCAACTTTTCTTTGTTTTGGACCGTCGATCATCTAAACCCTACTTTGGATGGTGTTGATCCCGGAAAACTGCCTTAGGGTAACTACCACCCCCATCATCGCCCAGTTCTACTCATTTTCTTTGTCGGTCGTTGCGGCTCTCCTCTGCGAGAGATTTGTAATGAGTTTCACGAGTCTTTCTCCTTTCCATGGTGCTGGTTATTCAATCTTCGAGCTTCCTCTGGAGCTGGAGAGAGGCATCTATGTTAAAGAGGGTTTCATTGTTAGTGTATGTATGAGGGTTGACCCGCCAGAGAGAGCTAAAATGTCCTCGCTCTACTCCTTTCATCATCAAAGGGTTTGATCGTCATGGTAAGTTTATCACGCAGCTTAGCTTCTCTATTTCTCTCTTTATCCTCTATTTAGAATCGGTTCCTAGCTAACATCTCTAAAATTTTCTCTTCATGTAGGTGGTTAAAACTACAATAGTAGGGTTCTTTTCTTACAACATTCACTGTGCTTCCTGTTCATTTGGCTATGGTGAGTTTCTTTCAAGAGCCTGAAGAATGGGGGTGAGACTTTCTCATAATCCAAATAATTAGTTCTTCTTTTTCTTGAAGTTATATTTTTATCTGGGTATGGAATCCTTTGGGTTATGCTTATATTCTCTGTTCTCTTGAATTTTAAGGCGCCACTGCACCCGAGTTCTCAATACTGGTTGTGATTCCTGTCCACGGCCTTGACCACGTCCATACTATTAGGTGAGTGAAATGTACCTCGGCTTCCTTCTTTATAATTCAGGTTATACTCGGCCCTTTAGGTCTAGCGTCTAAGGAACCATTCCTGCTACATGTACATGTTTTTCATTTTAAAACCCTACCGGGTTTCTTGTCTACTTGGTGAGGCCTCCAGGTCCTACGCATAGTGCCTTACCTTGGTTTAAATTCTAGATACACAGTTTTAGAGACTTGGAAGCTTTTCTTTAGGTTTTGAATGCTTGGGGTTTGTTATTGTATAAGTTCCATTTCTCTTCTTGTAATAATTTTGGGTCAAGCAGACCTGCAATTTTGAATTCTTTACCAGTGAGGTATATTTATGTATAAATTTTACAGCTAATGTGATAATCAATACTTCACCTTACATATATTCATTCTCAGTTATATTTTACTTTATTTTTGGAGATTTAGACTCATTATTCGCACAATTTTTACTTTATATTATCACTGTAATTTTATTACTGATCGTAATAGTGACTATGCTATAACAACAATATTTTCCATTAATAAGGGTTTTTCCTTTCTTTGAATATGATAATATTGTTCTTCTAAAGCTTGGAACTTCAACTTCTAGAGTACCGGAACCATCTCGGGTCTAAACCTCTGCGCAAGTTTGTAATCCTTGAGATTGTTAGAGGGTTTTAGCATTTTCCAAGTTTACTGTAAATTTATTGTTTCATATCATGTTTGTCTGCTGCAAGTTTACATTTCTGCTTTTTATTGTCCTTTCATGATCAAATGTATTTCACATAGAATATATAAATGACCTCATTTCTTTTCTCGATGGTTATTATGATTTGGAAACACTAGAATTCTACTTTTATTTTAAATTTCGTCTACAGGTTTATGTATTCAATATTTTGTCGAATAAAATTTAATGAAAAGGAAAGTTGTCATATATTTTCCTAATATATTTTGAACAATTTATAATTCTTGCTCCACACAACAGAAAAATAATAAATTAACATTTTAGGAAAAATAAGAGAACTTTCCAAAATATTTTATCAAATTGCAAACAAAAGTTTATATACTTATCTTAGATTCCCTTTAGCTTAACTGAAGGCTCCTCTGATCCTTGAGAGAGGATATTACATCTTCTTTTCCCCCCGAGCTCCACAACAGAGCTCTTGAGAGAATAGTATATTCAGGATTTAGGCCTCAGGACCTCCATCCAGTCTAATCTCCTGTCAGGTTACAGAGCTCCATTGGTTCTAGACTAGGTCTAGGGAACTCATTTTTCCACACCTTGTCATTTTTAACCTTTTTATTTATTTTTCTTTGAGTAGAACCCCCTTTTCTCACTCAAGATTTCTTTTTTATCCTCTTCGGGGAAAGATAACTATCAGAAAAAGCTGCCTCCCAATCTTTACTCTGGATCTTGGAATTGTTTTTACCTTTCAGTTAAAGCTCTCCTCATATAAATTTATTCATAATTAAAATTCAAGTTTTCTTTTCACTGACGAATAACCATACTCGTTAATTTCTTTTTGCTAGTCAATTCAAATATATATTTAACTTAAGAAAATAAAAAGTCTTTTAATCATCATGTAAAAATGAAATGGAAATAGGGTGTTACATTCACTCAATAGTATGTATATTTATTTTTTAACTATATATAAATATGAAATTAAAATAAATTGATTTCCTTTTGGGAATATTTTTTGTATAGCTTGATTGTATATACACTACTGTAGAGGTTTCTTTTACAACTCACTATTTAATTTGAAGGGGATGTGTGATTTCATCCGTGCTCAATTTGGATTTTACATGTGTCCTAAAAAAAAAAATTAAAAGCATTATAAAACATTAATATTCACAATTCTCATATTCTCATTGTGCTTCATCTATGTAAAGCTATATAAAATTGTATTATTTAAGATGGACATTGAAATATTTTATTTATTACACAAAGAGTTAAAAGTGAAATATCCCATCAAGTGACCACAATGAAAATATGAGAATGTGATTATTAATGTTTTATAATTCTTTCAATGTTTTTTTTGGGACACTTGTCAACTCCAAATAATTAAGCAATGATAGAAAATTACACAATGAAAAATTACACACGATCTATTTGAAATCATATTTTTTAATAATTTATTATTATTTATATGTTATATTAAAAATTGAATGAGTTACACATTTTCCTCTTATTAACAAGTAACAAAATTCATTTGCTTTTAGTTACTTTTTTCTATGAACATTGAACTATTTTACTAAGGTAAAAATTAACACAGAGATGCACACACATTAGTGAATATGGATATTTATATATTTTATTTAAATTTTATATTATATTATTTATAAGGGAAATACATTTTTTTTCGAATTTCATTACTTTATCTCTGTAATGTTATATAAAATTATATTTTTTAACATAGATATCAAAACATGTTATTTAATATTCAGATAATTAAAGTGAAATAGGATGTTATAGCCCAACTAAGTGATCACAATGAGAATATGATAATGTGAATATTAATGTTTTATAAATTTTCTAATTAAAATTAATGAAATATGTCTTATCATTTATGTTTTTATTACAACCGACAATATTTGTTATTTAAAGTTTTTTTAGAAGATACTTGCAAAATCCAAATCTAACACCACACAGAATTACACATTTACGCATGAACTTCAAATTAGAATGTAGAATAAACCTTTGGGCTTTGGTTGTTGAAATTTCCGTTTTTAATGTCAGTGGACTCTTTTGCTCTGCCTTAACGAGCAAACAGTGTCCCATGACTCTAAGTGAACCTCCGACGAACCTCAAATGAACAACTCTGTACTCAGAATTAAAAAAAGTACGTAGCAAGGGGATTCTCACAATAAAAGAATTCTTTTATTAATATTTTGGAAGATTTTACACAGATCCGCGAATTACAGAGAAGGACTACCTAGTTCATATCAGAGATTGACTGCTGAGGCTTTTAATGAGTATATCACCTTGAGGCAAGATGAAACTCAGAGACTTTGCCTGTGAACTTTTTTTTTTTTAAAACTCAATGACTCAATCCCTAAAATTCTAGCCAATATAGGTTCTCACGAAGGTTTCTAGGCTTGATGTGTAGGCTTCTTAGACTTATGAACACCTAAGAAGAAATTTTTTCATGATGCAAGCAGGTCGAGCCAATGTTCACAAATGCATAGCACGAATATAATTCTCGACTCCACCAAAAGACTCCAATTATCTCTAGAACTCTCGTGTCTAAATGATAACTCATCCTCTTATTTATAGGAAATGAGGGAAAATTTTAAGGATGTAAAAATATCTTGAATTTTAATAACATTGGCGAATCTCACTAGTCCCTAATATGCAAATTATAAAATATTTGTTGATATATTTGTAAAATTATTAAATTTTATACTCATTTTATTTTATACTCTCTATATAATGTTGGTGATTTTTAAGGTAAAATAATTTATATTGTAAAATTTGGGTGAACAATTTTTATAAAAAATGGAAATTGGCGAATATTTTTTTTGAAAAAATTATTTAAAAATTAGCCAACTTGCGAATATTAGCCCCTAAAATTTTCCATGGAGGGAATCTCTTTCCTGAGGAATGACCGACAATAATTTTTTTGTAAAAATATTAATTACAATTTTGAGATGTGGATCAAATTCCACCAAAATTCGGAGAAGTGCTTCGAGTCTAAAATTTTATGAAAAAGTTACACAGTGAAGATATTTGGAATGTCATGGAAACGGTCATATTACAGAAAAGTTACACAGTGAATATATTATCGAAATCTCACGGAACTGGTCACACTCATAGTAAGGTGAATAGGCATTACATTACACAGTGGATACCTTTACCGTGCAAGGTCCATGAGGAACGAAAAATGAATACAATTATGGAGCTCCCGACATAGTGGGGCCACGAAATATTATCTTGGGATATATGCTTGTGTCCTAGGCCTTTGTGAAAATCCTACAGATGATCATGGGTTTTCCTAAAATGATTTGATGTTTAACTTTAGTCATGACAGCCCATTGGTGATGTTTAGTCATAAAATATAGAAGGATCTCATTGTCATAATATTTACTGGATCCGAGACAGTGGTACAAGGTAAATGGAAGCATTCTGTATTTTTGCAGATCTCACATTCCATCTAACGAACAGATTAAAAAAAGAGTGGGTCCATGGAAGAGTTATTGAGACCAAACATCCCCCACCATTCAGTCAGCCATTGTGGTTGATTATGAAGCTGAGTGAGGAATAGTGACCCAAATTTCATCAGTGTATAGTATGTACATCCTATTCTATCTCTCCAAAGGAGATTCCACCATAAGTTTTTATATGCAGAAAAGTTGTAGACAGTCCCAGGAAATATCAGAGATGGGTCATGAAGTGGCCATAAAAATTTTATACTAAAATATGGATCTCTTGCTCGATTTATCACACAATATTTGTCATAAATATGAAACCTATCACTTTCTTCTTTCCAAGCCTCGATTAAATATTTGAAGTGAAGGTTCACTATTGTTTGTGCTTCATCTACAGATTTTTTGGAATGGTTGTATACAATGTTAGGAATCCATTGGCTTGAATTTGGATACATTTTCTTTCTGGAACTAGATGCTGGAGATCTCCATGTGTTTGGTGATTTTCGTTTAACACTTCAGTTTTTCGTAGCTTCCAATTTTTTTTCAAACTATTTGTATAATCTTGCCATCGGGTGGAGTCTAGTATTTCTCTATAAATTTCTTTGTTGTGTTGGACATCCCATTCTGTAACAATAAGCATGAGGTGTATTGGCCCTTGGATATTTTCTCTACTAAGAAAATCTTGAATGCTATTAGTGATACCCTTGATGTGTTCAATATCAAAATCAAAATTGGAGAACACGGTCTGCCATCTTGCAAAATTTGCATCTCTAGGTTTTTTAATATCGTTTGTCGGGATATTTTTCAAGGCAGGGGCATCTGTTCTTAAAAGGAATCTTGTATTGATCATATGCATACCAAATTTTTCGATGAAGTTCCAAGCTACTTTAACCTCTTTCTTACTTGTAGAATAATTTTTCTTGGCTGGATTCCAAACTCCTAAAGAAAATTGTATAATTTTCTCGTCGCCTTCCTTATTTCTCTTAAGAACTCCTCCCCAACCAAGCTGACTAGCATCACATTCAACAATTTTAAACATATTTTCGTCATATACATATATAATTGGTAGGAATCAGACCTTTTATTTTATTTTTATACTGCAGTTGTATGGGAATTTTTCCAAGGACTGGGATTCTTTTTCAAATGCTGATTCAAGATTCTTCTATCTTTGGCGTAATTTTTGTAGAAGTTGCAGACATAATTCATACAACCTAGGAATCTCTGCAACTAAATTTTATCTTTTATTTAATCAGGAAACTTATCAACAAATGCAACACCATGCTGTTGCAGGGTTATTTTCCCCTTTTCAATTATGTTTCCCAAGAACTTAAGCTTTTTTTGGAATACTTCCATTTTCTCATGACTCAAAACCAATCCACTATTTTTAACAATTTGTTTAAGTCTGTACAAGTGTTTAAAATGTTCATCTATAGATTTAGAAAATACCAATATGTCATCTATATATATCCTATGCCATTCGAAATATGGCTTAAAGACCTGGTCCATCACGTTTTGTAATTTTGAGGGAGCATGTTTCAAGCGAAAAGGCATGGTTCCATTGATAGTGTCCTAATGGTACACTGAAAGAAGTTTTAGATCGATCCTCTTCCTTGATAGATACCTGCCAAAATTTTGATTTTATATCAAATTTTGGGAATATCTTGGCACCTGCAATTCAGGTTATCAAATTTCCTTTGTGTGGGATGGGTAGGTATCATCTACCATGACACTGTTGAGTAGTTTATAATTAATTAATAGGCATGGTATTCCTCTAGTTTGGTCAAAAATTTTATTGAGATAGAATCCATAGCAGTTCCAGGGGCTACTAGATTCACGGATCAATTTTTTGTTCAACAAAATTTGAATCTCTTTTTGACAGAGCTGTCGGTAGGCTTCATTCTTAGGGATTGCTCTACTTTTACATGGATTAGAAGAATACTCTAGTTTGTATTGGAGATCAACAAAGTATTTCTTTCAATGCCAGAGAGAATTAGACACTTCAGCACAACATTCTTCTTCTAAAATTTTCTTGATTTCTACAATTCTCTTCATCACATTGGGTTCTTTGAGTTGGTCTTCAATCTAGAGGCAAATTTTTAAATCTTTCAATTCTACTAGTTTTCCTTGTGATTTATGTAACTCTTGCATTGCCTGAAGCATAGTGGATATTCAAGTAGTTGAGAAAAATGGGAGTGTGATGGCATGAAAATAAAAATTATTGTATGGTACAGAGATAAAATATCTTGATCTATCATCTTCAAGTCTTACAGAACCATGTGCTTCTACAACTGCCAAAAAATGGATTTCCGAAAACGTAGTCGATGGGAATGTTTCCTATTGCAAATTTTACATTCATGTAATATCTATTAGAAAATATTGTGGCCTTAGGAACTTCATACTAAAAATTATACCCTTGTGCCCCTAATCCAATAATTTCTCATACTGCTTTAGACCAATACTTGGTAGGGACAGATTTTTTTATTCAAAAAATTGATGTCTACTCCAGTGGCTAATAAAATTTTGAGATGAAAGACCTCATTCTTGATTTTAATCTAGGCATGGCATGAAATTGTTGATGTTGTACTGCCATGATATTAATATTACTTAAGCCCTTGCAATATGCAGGTCTGGTCTCATATATTTCGTTGTTAGGATTCGTTCTAGAAAAGAGCTCTGATTGCAAGAGGGTGATCTCTTCTTCATGAAATTTTCCCTTTTCTAACTTGGATACCTGGGCTCTGAGCTCTATTATTTCTTTTTACGAATTTTCTATTTCTTTTCTTATTTTTGGTAGGTTAAGACTCCTATGTTTATCATTTTGATGATGCTTCTGGAAATATTTAGTATTATTTTCAAAAGAAGCATCTACAAACAAAGCTTTAGAGCTAGAACTCTTACTAGTAGAAGCATATATTGATCCTTGGTTCTTAAGCATGGTCTTCAAGAATGTTTCCATCAACCTTTTTTTCATTTCTCCTTTGAGTAAAATTTATATTCCTACAAGAAATTTAGCTTCTTCATCATCATTGAGGTGTGCCATGCAAATATTTAGTTTCGGTTGTGGTTTGCTAGATACTTGTGCTTCTAGATCCTCCTCAGAGCTACACTCAGAATCATTTTTTGTATTGGACATTAGACAGTCACAATTTTTAGAATCTGTACAAATACAATTTTCAGCAAGAAATATGTTAGATTTCTTTGAATTTTTAGTCAGAATTACTGAAAATGGAGGTTTCAGTTGAGTTGAAACAATCCTTTAAAAGCATGTGAATTTCTTCTTTGATATGAATATTAGGACAGTATTAAGTTTATGCAGTTTGGAGCCACACTTAAAACATTGGATAGCTACAAGTGGCTTCTTTTGGTTTTCTTTTTCCTGAGAGAATTTCCCTTTGTTTAGTTTTGATCCTTCTCCAACCGGGTAACTATTTGATGTATGGCCTTGTTGGAAGCAGAGTCAACATACACTTCTATTCCAGGATTCTTGTTTATGTTCCTTAAGATTTATATATTGTGGACAATAATAATGAGTACGAGGCACAATTTTATAATATCCTTTAGCAGACATTCTCTTATGAGGCTTACGATGGCTGGAGTACTTTCGAGATTGCCTAGAATAATGTTCCCTTGGTCAGGAATACTTCTTGATAACTTTATTTTTTCTTTTTCTTTGTACAACAGGATAATAAAGGGATAGTCCATATTTATTGCAGATGGACTTACTATCAAGAATTCAGGATGTTTTTTGGATTGAATTATTTATATTTGACTTTGTACAGAGGCCAACTAAAGCCTTGGTTTTGGTGCAGTAGATTTCATGCCATGTATAAGATTCATATGGTTGTTGGAATGCCTCCTTAATTCTCAAATACACAACAAATATGGATGGTATTGAAGAATGGTATACCCGTTTCCATGGGATATTTTTATTGTCTTTAACCTCATATATCCATTGCACCCAATCTCTATTGAAATATTCATATTGTGACATCTTTTTGCACTTCAAGTTCATTAGTATCTGGGAATGTTTATCTGATATCTTAGTTTCAGAACGACACCAATGTTCAAGAATCATTGATGTGAGGGCACCAATCATGTTTCTTTGTGCACTTCCATCTTCGTGTAATACATTATCTCCTTGCTCATCTTTCACAAATTCTTCTACCATTTTTTCTAAAATTGTGGGAGAAGAATCTATTTCCCACCACCTCTGAAGAGTGCCAATAAAGCATTGGATAAATGTTTTACATGCTTCTATTTAAGTTTTACCTTTCATGCACATGAGTTTGTATTCAGTAAACATCTGGTCAATCGTATGTCTAACTTGGCCATAACTAAGATTATCAACATTCAATTATTTGTGGGAGTTAGGTTGGAATGCCTAGAATCCAAGCATGTGTCCCTTGCCAATGAGTTTAGGGGTGGGATATCTGATAAATTGAATTTTTATAGGTTCATAAACTTGAAAAATATGGGATTCCGAAGATGATTTTGGTTTGTGAGGAGTCTATTTGGAAAACAAATTGGGAAATATATCAACAGTTTTTTTTTTTTGTACAGAGACAGGATGAAGGAAAAGCATAGATGAGGAAATATCTTTCTCTTTGGCAGAATTGGATAATCCTTCAAATTTTGAGCTCAACTCTTTAATTTTTTCATGGGTATGATCTAATCCTTGAGTGAATCCCCTTTCAATACCATCATACTGGCATTTGAGTTGGTCATAAAAAGATGTTGTGGATCTAGTGCTTTCACAAACAAAACCTTCAAGAGTGGAAACAAAATATTGGAATTCATTCAAACTCTTATTCACAGTGTTCATAAAGACTTGTAGACACTCAATTTGATATTTTTGATCAAAATGAGTTTAATTATGTACAAAGGGACCTTTGATAGCAGTATTTGTCGAGTTTGACTCCTCACTGACCTTTTGGATTTTTCCATTTGTGCCTATGGCAAAGTCATCTCTTAAAACCAAAGGAGCAACTCTGGAAATAATTTACTTTTATCCTAACACAATACCTTTATATGGTGGAAAAACTGATGAAGATTTAATTTTTGAGCCATCAAAGGTTTTCCATTGGTGTTTTGTGGAGCTTTCTTTAGAAAGCCTTTGTATTTATGTACTTGTTTGTTGTTTCTTCTATTCATAGAAAGAAATCAAAATTTTGTAGAGTACATATATTCTTTCCATGAGGATGAAAAAATATGTTTTTCTTCCATGGATGTTGTCAAATTGAAGTCATTGGTGTCTGGATGTGAAAATAGGTCCCAATTCAGGATGCTTCTCATCGAGGCAACATGAAATTTTTATTTGGACATCTTGTTATGAGAGAAAAGTATTTGTACATTTTAGGTTTGGATTGATTTTTGCAGTCATCTAGAATATGATTTTGGAAACGACAAGAAGGAATGATTGAACCCATTTTCTCAAGATAAACTAGGCCATACCTTGGGACATCAGCAGGGCACATTTTTCTAAACATCTCAGTGAGCCTTAGGTCTTCATTTTCCAGAGACAAGTGGTCATGAATTACAAGGAATTCATCATGAGGGAATGAGATATCGTTGCACTTAGGATTTGGAAAAGAGTTTTTTAGCAGAACAGAAGGCACTTCTGTAGTTCTTGGATTATGATTTTTATGGATAGTCAAATGTACAAGACTTTGCAGGTTGACTAGACACTGGTAAGCATGAAATTTAACTTCTAAATAAAAAAAAATTAAAACTTGAACGAGTTCAAATAATTCAACCTGGAGACAATTTGTACAAACTAAAGACGATCTGGTGGATGCTTCAGATGAAGTGGGTTGATAATTCTTCTAATATGTTACTTCATGTTCTATTCTTCTTCTCGAAATAGTATATCTGTGAGGAAAGGATAGAATTGCAGAGGAAGAATATTATCTGATTTGTGCAGAGGTTCTATTTTGGGTTTTGGGTCTTCTAGGAATATCTACCACACAAATATCATGAAATCTTAACTCTTCCCATTTAATTGTTTGATGCTCAATCTTCTGATTGTGAGCATTTGTGAGAACAAAAACACTCGATTTTGATTCTTGGCTAGGAGAGTGCAGGGCTCCTGGATAGACGGTGTTAGTATGACAGAAACAACCTCTAATGTGGATAGAATTTTTTTTTCTTTTTCTCCACATATCAAAGCCAAATATATTTATTTGTAACTGTGGTATGTCTCTAATGTCTTCATCATACACATAGGCATAAAATTTAGGGTATCAATCAAACTAGGAAGGTCCATTTGACAAAGGTGTAGCAATTCCTCCAAGAATAGAATCAGTATATATGTTATTATTCAGATCACGAATGGTAGTTTTTGAGTAAAATAATTTTCATTAGATTACTAACATAAATTATCAATCCGGTATCTGTAGGACTTGTGAGACATACACGCAAAATATATTCTCGGAATCAGTTTATAAAAAACTAAAAAAAAATCAATCTAATCACACCATTCCTAATTGCCATTCCATGGATTGAAACATAAGTCCCATGACTAATAATTGAAATGACAATTCTAATCTAAATGAAATCAAATTCAAAGGAATTGAAAAGAAGTTGTTGTATGACCAACTACTCAAGCATCCAATTTTGGAAGAATAACAAAGTCACCTTCTTGGCATGATTTACAAGCAATTGATTATACGTTAGTTTTAAAAATTTAATCTAAGAAAGCTTTTAAATAAAATGTAAAGGAAAAATAAGTTACACTATAGGTTAAATACTCAAGCATTCAATTTAGAAGTATGACAGAGTCATCTTCTTGGCATGATTTACATGCATCTAATTATACATTTAATTGAGGAATTAATCCAAGAAGGCAGTGTAAAGGCATGTAAAGGAAAACTCAATTACAACATATTTTAAATACTCAAGCATCCAATTTGGAAGAATTACAAATTCATCTTCTTGGCATGATTTATAAACATCTAATGATACATTTAATTTAGGTTTTAACCTCAGAAAGAAAATAAATATTAATCTATGAAAGAAAATAAATCTTAATCTATGAAAGAAAATAAATCTCGCACATTGTAGATGGTTGATCCAAAAGTATGAGAGATGGTAAGTCAAGATGCTCCGTATGTAAGAAAAACCAAGTCAAAGTGAAAGAACACTCATGAGTAAGGTGCCACAATCTAATTCTTTATTCAAAGCTTGAGCATAACACCAACTTTACACATTCCTTTGAAAGGAGAAGAGTTTCATATTTATACAAATTCTAAGAAATCTCCTCATTAATGAGGATGCTTCTCTCTCCTTTGATCTATAATATTCTCAACCAATTTGCTAATCATAGGCCACATATCCCTCCTTCAAATCTCCTTGATATCATGAAGACAAATTCGAATTTGACCTTTGGGAGCCACATAAGAGGGGCCTTGGAAGCTTCCAATGAACCTACACATGTCACAAAACTCTTACCACTTTTAAGGTATAAGAATATGCATATTATTTCCTAGCTTTTGATCACACATTCACTTAAAAACACTAGAAATTAATAATGTTTGGAAAACAAAAGGGTAACCGAAATAATGATGAAAGTGAGATGATTGTAGTGACATGGTAGTGAAATGGAGCTAAAATGGAGGTGATATATTAGACATGATGGTGAAAGTGGATGTCTTTTTAAGGATATTTCTAAGACCCAACATACCCCCCAAATGAATTTGTTGCATGTCCTCCTGCAACCTATTACATTGATTCATTTGATCTTCGAATTTTCTTGCTTTTGAATGAGATTTGGTTGTATCAATTCTCCTTTTAACTTTTCATTATCACAATATTTGATAACTTCATTATTTTTGCAAATTTTTATTTGAAATACATTGGATTGCAACATTCATATTTATGGTTGTTCCTTTTGTGACAACCAAAATGAATGAGTATTGGTTCTTGTGTTACAATACTTTTTTTATTATTTTTTGCATCCAAATATCTTCAAAACACTGAGAATATATATTTTTTCAATTAGCCATAATCCCATAAATTTGATGATTTGCAAAACATATCTTTTTTAATCTTAATGCAATAGTTTTTGTATGTTGGTTATATGAAAGTGATGTGGAATAATATGTAAATATATGGAGTGATATCCCTTCCCCCCAACTGATGGTTTCTGCAATTTTATGAAGTGAGAAAAGGAATATGGTGAAGTTTTTCTTCCAAAAATTCTAACTTTAACATTTTAAGGAATTGCATGATAAAAATTTAGAAAAGAACATACATTTACTTACCTATGAAATGGAGAAGGTGTGCTTATGTAGCTGTTGCAAAAATCTGATCTGATCCTTCTTCCATTGGCCATGCAAATGGGTGGATGAAGTTGTGAAGGTGAGTCTTTATTTTTGCTACTAAATTTTTTGAATATGCTACATCTACTAAAAATGATGAATAATGATGGATCTGATAGTCTTCATGTCGTTATCACACATTGGCATATTTCTTATCTATGTGAATAAATTTGTCGATGTCGAACATAGTAAGAAATTTTTGAATTAGTGGCCATTAATGTATGCTCGTAATCAACACAATATCTCTCATCATTGATGAAAATGAGATTCAAGATGCCTATGTACATCTTGCTAGATATGAATAAATTTGTTGATGTTGAGTCACCTAGAGGATCTGTCAAACAAGGGACATTAATGTATTCCCATTTTTTGTTGCCAAGAGAACTTGCCATTAAGGCATGCAATCCTCAGTGTACTTTTTGAAAAGATTTTTTAAACTCAAAAAGGACTATAGATATACAATTTTCTTTGAAACATGATTTATTTGGGAAAGGAAAATGAACATGAAAATGAAAAAGATAATGGAGTTAATCAGCATGCAAGTGAGTTGATTTCTTTTATTTAGGGGTGTATGGAAGTGAATGAATCCGAATGGAAGGTGAATATGAATGAAGAATGAATGTGAATGGAAAACATGAAGGAAAATGAGGTGAATGTTTTTTTTTTGAAAGTACATAGATGTAATGGAGATGATGGCATCTGAAATTCTTGAAACAGTTGGATCTGATCTCCATTATCATGTGCTCATGCATTGATGTTTTTTTACTGGTCATATTCTTGTAAAAGAAATGTGGTCTCTGAGAGAGACACTGTTTGCTTGTAGTCATTTATCCTTCCTCCTAGAACCTGCAAAAAAAAACTAGTACTTCCTAAAAGAATTTATACTTGTGTCGAAACTACTGCCTCAAGTTGCCTGATGCATTTTGTCAAATTTTTAGGTGAATTAACAAATTGCAATCTCCACAAGATTTGAACTCATGACCTCTATTATGTAATTTGAATGACTTACCAATAGATCAAAGACAATATTTATAAATTTAATGGAATTTTCTTTATTTTAATTATTAAGAAAAACTTGACGAGTGGTCAAATTAAATCCAAGATTTTTAGGAAAATGATATTCCAAAATATTTTCCAAATAATTTCTCATATCTTTTGAATTCATCCTTTACGCCCAAGTAGTGGATCTCATAACTAATTGTTATACTATAAAAGTTCTGAAATTGTTCATGATTTCTTTATTATTTTTGTTGCAAGTTGCAAGCATGGAGAGAATTCAGAACTTCTGTAGTAATTTATTTCTTTATTTTATTTTTTTAAGTCATTTTTTTTTAATTGTGCAAGCACACAGGCCATGGAGATGCTACCTTGAAGTTTTGCATGAGACTTCATAGCTGGGTCGTGGCGGATCTACCTCTTGTAGATAAAAAAAATTGAATTTCTCCTTCCAACATCGCTGCAACTATCTATGCATTGAAAATCCGTTTTTTCTCACATAGTCTGAAAATTAAGGCTCCAAAGAACAAGTAATATCTCCCAAATGGCTGCGTAATTAAGGAAAAAATTTTAAAAATTACTTAACTCACCCCGTTCTTAGAAAAACCCATGTTTCAATTTTTTCAGATTTTCCCTTAATTGATCCAAAAATACGTTTCGAAATTGACATTTTTTAGTAATTACGCATTTCCATTTTAATGCTCTGTGAGCTTGTTTTATTTTATGTAATTCTTTTTCTCCTCCAGATCAGACAAAGTGTAGGAGGAGAGCATACTCTAGATATATATATATATATATATATTGAAAATATTCTTGTGTGACTCTAAATGCACCACAAAATTGCAATTTATCGTAAAAATTACAAAAAATTATTTTTATTTGTTAATCCTATTCTACTAAAGAAATGTAACATTCACTTAAGTATAAGATAATTTCCACTGCATCCATTTACGCAACAATGTCATGAGTAAACTCATATGGATATGATCATGAAGATTTGTTGCTGTAATTGGATTATTATTGTGTTTTTATTTTTTATTTTTTGTGAATAGGAGTTTTTGATTTTTGGATGTTTTGTTTTATATTTAAATGCAAATAAAAATAAACTTGAATGAAAATTCCTAAAAATAAAATAAAATAAAAATGAAATTGCACAAAAAATTAATTTGATAATTTGCATGATTTAAAAAAAAAAGAAATTGAAAAACGAAATGGAATTCTAATTTAAAAATTTGAAGTAAAACGAAAATTGGAAACAAACAAAAAAAAAAAATTATAGGGTTCATACCTATGTACGCCTCCCTGAAAACGACACCAAAATGTTTAGTAAAATAATTTGAATTAGATTACTAACATAAATTATCAATCCAGTATCTGTAGGACTTGTGAGACATAGGTGAAAAATATATGTTAGGGATGAGTTTATCAAAAAAAAAAAAAAAAACTAATCTAATCACACCATTCCTAATTGCTATTCCATGGATTGAAACATTAATCCCATGAATAATAATTGAAATTACAATTCCAATCTAAACGAAAGCCAATTCAAAGGAATTTAAAAGAAACTATTGTATGACGAACTACTCAAGCATCCAATTTCCGAAGAATAAAAAAGTCACCTTCTTGGCGTGATTTACAAGCAATTGATTATACTTTAGTTTTAAAAATTTAATCTAAGAAATATTTTAAATAACATGTAAAGGAAAACTAATTTAATGTATAGGTTAAATACTCAAGCATCAAATTTGGAAGTATGACATTGTCATCTTATTGGCATGATTTACAAGCATCTAATTATACAGTTAATTGAGGAATTAATCTAAGAAAGTAGTGTAAACGCATGTAAAGGAAAACTCAATTTTTGTATATATTAGATACTCAAGCATCCAATTTGGAAGAATGACAAAGTCATGTTCTTGGCATGATTTACAAGCATCTAATTATACATTTAATTGAGGTTTTAATCTAATAAATCAAATAAATCTCAATTTATGAAAGAAAATAAATCTCACACATTTTAGATGGCCGATCCAAAAGTATGAGAGATGGTAAGTCGAGATGCTCTATATGTAAGAAAAACCTAGTCAAAGTGAAATAAAACTCATGAGTAAGGTGCCACAATCTAATTCTTTATTCAAAGCTTGAGCATAACTCCAACTTTACACATGCCTTTGAAAGGAGAAGGCTCTCCTATTTATACAAATTTTAAGCAACCTCCTCATTAATGAGGATCCTTCTTTCTCTCCTTTGAACCATAATATTCGCAAGCAATTTGCTAATCATAGGCCACATATAACTCCTCCAAATATCCTTGATATCATGAATACAAATTCGAATTTGACCTTTGGGAGCCACATAAGATGGCCTTGGAAGCTTCCAATGAACCTACACATGTCAAAAAACTCTTTCCACTTTTAAGGTATAAGCATATGCATATTATTTCCTAACTTTTGATCATAAATTCACTTACAAACACTAGAAATTAATAATGTTTGGAAAGCACAAGGGTAACCCAAATAATGATGAAAGTGAAATGATTGCAGTGACATGGTAGTGGAATGGAGGTGAAATGAAGGTGATATAGTAGACATGATGGTGAAACTGGATGTATTTTTAAGGACATTTCTGAGACCCAACATACCTCGCAACTGAATTTGTTGTATGTCCTCATGCAACCTATTACATTGATTCATTTTATCTTTGAACTGTCTTTCTTTTGAATGAGCTTTGGTTGTATCAATTCTCCTTTTAACTTTTCATTATCATATTATTTGATAACTTCATTATTTTTGCAAAGTTTTCTTTGAAATACATTGGATTGCAACATTCATATTTATGGTTGGTTATTTTGTGGCAACCAAAATTGATTTTTTTATGGTTGGTTCTTGGGTGACAACTAAAATGAATGAGTATTGGTTATTATGTTACAATAATTTTTTTATTCTTTGTTGCATCCAAATATCTTGAAAACAATAGAAATATTTTTTTTTTAACTAGCCATAAGCTCATCAATTTGATGATTTGAAAAAAATGTATTTTTGAATCTTAATGCAATAGTAGTTGTATGTTGGTTATATGAAAGTGATGTGGAATAAGATGTAAATATATGGAGTGATATCCCTTCCCCCCAACTGATGGTTTTTTCAAATTATGAAGTGAGAAAAGGAATATGGTGAAGTGTTTTTCCAAAAAATATAACTTTAGCTTTTTAAGGAATTGCATGATAAAAATCAGAGGTTTTATGGCCTTTCGAAAACTCTTCCTGTGATTTTTTTTTTTTTTTTAAGCCAAATGACTCAATCCCTAAAATTCTGTCCACTTTAGGTTCTCACCAAGGTTTTGAAAACTTCATGCGCAGGCTTCTCAGACTTATGAACACCTAAGAAGAAATTTCTTCATGATGCAAGCAAGTCGAACCAATGTTCAGAGATGCAGAGGAGGAAGATAATTCTCGACTCTGCTAAAAGACTCTAATTCTCTCTAAAACTACAATGCCTAAATGACAACTCATCCTCTTATTTATAAGAAATGAGGGAATCTCTTTCTTGAGGAATGGCCGACAATACTGTTTTGTACAAAGGTTCTTCATAATTTTGAGATGTGGATCAAATTCCACAAGAAGTCAAAGAAGTGCTCCAATTCTCCAAATTTTACGAAAAAGTTACATAATGAAGATATTATCGGAATCTTCACAGAACTGGTCATACTATGGAAAAGTTACATAGTGAAGATATTATCAGAATCTCATGGAACTGGTCACACTCATAGTCAGGTGACTAGACATTACATTAAAGAGTGGATACCTTTATCATGCAAGGTTCACGAGTGTTATGCTCCTATACCAATAGGTGTCATATATCATGATTGACTTGATGGGCTATGTAATATGTTCATACCTTTCCTTGTTGCAAAGGTTTTCCATATTGTCAAAAAATCAAAAAATTTAAAAAATGTAAAGAGGGTATACCCTAAAAGAAAAATCAAAGGGTGAAAAGAATAAAAAGGCAAAAAAGTGAAAGAAAATGAACCCCACCAAAAGAAATTCCAAGGAAAGTGTGCAAGTCTAAATGCCACTACTTTTTTCTCTTATGTAATAAATAAATTGTGTGCAAATTGTAACTTATGCCACAATTGGTGAATAGTCAAATAGCTTAAGCTTGGCTAGTTCATGTTTGAATTTTATGTTTTAGAGATAAAGAATAAAATTTGACCAAACTATCCAATCTTGGTAGATAAGTAGATAGGTAGAGTAAATAAAAGGAGCCCAAAAACTTAATCTAAGCCCTTGGATGTAATAAGGTTAGACTCAGATAGATTTCTACATGTAAAAGAAAAGAAAGTGTGATAAGGGTTTTCCATTCTAAGTGCACCATAATAAAGAAGAAAAAATACTAGGTTAAAGTAGGTAGGGTAGGTAGATGATGTTGCAGAATTACATGTGATGGATAATGACTCTAAATGTGGTGATCTTTACTTTCATCACAAGTGCAAGGTAGAAATTACACTGAAGGAATTTCAAGCAAAACAAAGTCAAATGATTAAATTCCCTTCTCATTTTTCCCTAAAAAATTTCACTAATTTCCCCTAAGTACTAAGACATTTGAAAATTAGAGGGGCTCAAAACATTTCTCTGACTTCTGGAGGGACCAGACCCTCGGCCCAATAATTTAAAAAGCCTAAGTACTTAAAGCCATCCATAAGTCATTCATTTACTTCCATAAGTCTTTTCCTAAGTAAAATCCTATTTTACTTAGGAAAATTACACAATATCCCACAAAAAACCCTTTTTTTTCATTCAAGCCTAAGTTAAATACACAATCCTAATGTTTTATACTTAGCGTTTTTTTCATTTATTATCACATATTAAATGTCAAATTATATTATTTAACTCCCCTATAACATCTACCCATTCCTGTATTACTATAACTATACAAAATACCCAAATTTACATATCCCACCTCTTGGTTAAAATATAACTGTAATACAACATTATTTTAAATAAGGATTAATTAACCCCCACGGTTAATTAATAGCTTTCCCGACCAATCACGTTGCTCCCGATATTATTAAATAATCTTTGATTGTATTGGGCCCACCCTCATTAAACGCCTCTCAACTCGCCTCCCTGATAACCATATGATCAAGCACCACACATCCAATGGCCGTCGTGCATTTCACATGGCCCTCCACGACCGAACAATAATGTGCGATCGTGGAGCGGTTTTGTGAACAGTGCCCTCCCACGCATCACAAAATCTATGGAATCGTTGGCTCCCGGCCAAATACTGCCCGTCCCCAAAAGTGGTGCGATATCATACCGCTTACCTCCCTCCGCATACGACAAAAACGTCGTTTCCCGCGTACGTCATCCGTCTAAATGAAAAAAATCCCCGGCAACCTTGACTTTTTTAATAAAAAAAAAATATAATTTTCATCATTTTATACTGCGACCAGTGTTCCCATGCAAAGAACGTCGAAGTCAACTGTCGATGATTCCCAACCACTATCTTGCTAAGAAATCTGTAGCCGAATCGGTACAGAACCCATCAACTATTTCCTGTACCTGTTTTCACATTATTCACTTCCAAAACTCAGGTATTTATCCAATTTCCACCGAAACCTTGCAAGTCTTGGTTTTACACTCTAAATAAAAAGACTAAAATACAGTATAATTCAGTCTTTGTTTTACTACATAAGTTCCCAGACTTGTGAATTTTTCCCATTTTCACTGAAAACCCAAATTCCTTTCTAAATACACAGGAGCCAGAAATGGAAACCCCTGTAGCTTTGACTGTTGCACCCTTGAATGCTCCCCGCAAATATTTAGACTATCTTCCTCTTGCGGATAGGGACTTCTACATAAAATAACTCACCTTTAGCGAAAATCCCCTGAAAATCATTTGCCAATGCAGAGATAATTACCCGAATGGCTTTGATATTTTTGGACTGTGGGAATCCAATCTTCCTATGTATTTTCTACCCTCAGTTCACGTCTTTCCTGAAATAACTTATCACTTCCATGAGAATTATGACCCTAATAAACGAGTAGTTATGTACCCAAGTCAAACCATTCCTTTTCCAATAACTGCTCAATCCATCAATGAAATGTTACAATTTCATCCCGGTCAAGCCCTAACTCCCCTTTCCATGGGAGATTTACTCGAAAAATCCACAAAATTATCCCAAGAAGAACTGAATCGTCTTTTTCAAAATTTCATGCTACAATAACATCAACCCAAAGGCCCCCCTCCTTATGGACATACCGTTTTCACAGAGATGGGCAGACTTATAGTGCATATGATATCTTTAATAATGGGATTCAACACTAGTGAGTACGTTGATGAAATAACCATAGTGTTGTTATCAATTTTTACTTTTGGAAAGCCTCTTGCTGTCAAATATGATTTTGCCTCTTACATTGCTGACAAGATTAATGACAAGTTCATGAGACTAGAATATGAAAGAGTTTTCAGATACTCCACTTTTATATACCATCTTATGCTCTATTATCAGTTAGAGAATTTCCCCTTTCCTGTCATGAAAATTGACACCAGAGGAAATCTAAGGTTTGTAATTTTCTGGTATGTAGTCTTCCATAGTTCCTTTGAGTCCCCTTACTCTTATAATGAATGCATTGACCTATTTTTTCACCCAGCAACCAACTTATTAATAGGAGTTTCCCCTCCTAGGATTAATAGTGATATGAAGAAAATCCTCTAGCTCTCCAATCAATATAGGATAGGTGATTAGTACCTATACAAAAATCATACAGATATCAGGATATATGGATGTGAGCTCTGCCCTTTCAAGCTACCAAAGTATGTTCCAATGAGGCTCTTTGCCTTGGAATATTTCAAGAAAATGATAAATTCAGACCTGGTCCATTTTTATAATGCCAAGAAGAAAGCTCAGCTTAGAATCAAGAGTCAATTATGCCCTTTTGTCTGTAATAGTAGAGATGCATGGAAAGAAGCAGAAAGAATTTTGGAAGATTATCTTAAGTTGCAAAAGAGTTTTCGGTGGGTACCATATGACCCTAACATATTTATATGTGATAGAAGAATGAAGAACAAATTGTCACCATACATTCACCATAGGATTCCAAAGATTGAACAATTTGCAAACATGGATGAATGGATGGTAGGGACCCTAGTAGGAAAGGATAGTGAACAGGTCAATGTTGAGAATGTTATGAGAGATCTTGAGAAAATACTTGACCTGGTTTCTTTTGGGCAGGTACAAAGATTAGCGATTGGTCCCTCCTCTGTTGGAAGCTCTCAGCAACATTCATAGGAAACCAACACACCAGCAACAAAAAAATCCAAAGGTAAGGAAAAAGAGACTAGTACAGAGGCCATAGAGCAATCCACAATGTCTGAGCAACCCGAAACTTCCAAGGAGTAGGCCCAAATGCAGACCTCTCCCATTTAGGTCAATATAGAAGAAACTCCAATCTTGCAAACTCCCCTAAATGAGGAAAGAAGTAAAAAGAGAGATAGTGAAACAACTACCCCTGCCAGTAAACTTTCAGAACAACCTGGTACCAAAAGGAAAAGATTAAATCCCCTCTCAGAAGAAGAAATTTTTGAAGAGATCACTGATAGTCATAGGAAATAAGGAGTAGACAGCCAGCAAACATTCCCAGTCAGTGGGACATCTACCAGCTCACAGAAAAAGGAGCTAGAAAGACAACAAAGTGTAGAGGTATCATCCTTCAGACCACCAGTGAAGGATGCATGGAATATCAAGAATACATTTATAGACATAAAAGCCAAAAATGATCCATTGAGACTTCAAGTTTATAATCAATATTTGAAAATGGCCCCCACAAATCAACAGAGATTGATGTCAGCCTATGACATCAAGGAAGGAAAAATGGTAATGAGTCATTTCAAGCCTAAAGTACAATAGCCTCAAACAAAAACAGACTATCTTAGAACCAATTTTGAGGTTATGGAAAAGGATATTCATCCTTTGGATCAGATTTAATTGCATAAAAAAACTGGATAAATGATTTATTCAGCCTTGACTGGTAAGGGAATGATGGCCCAAAGGTTGCAGAATTCCTTGGATAATACATCTGCCCAACTGCATCTGGAAAAATCTTCCTCCCAGGCCAAAAATAACAGAATAAAGTCTTTAGAAGAAATAATTATTAGATTGGGTCATGATCCCAAAGATGTTAAGGCTACAAAAGCCTTAATAAAAAAGAAAGATGATGATATTGCTGCCCTAAGGAAACAAATAAAGTTGCCACCTTCAAGGCATCCACAGACTGCTGAGGTCATAAAGCAAAAATCTGAAGAAGAGCTGATGGATTTGCTCTTAAAACTTAATGAACGACTGAATGAGACTGAGCAAGAACTTGAAAAAGAATTGAAGTACAAGAAGGGAGAGTCAACTTCTCAGCCTCCCAATGTGATATCAGTATTCTCAACAGTATTCCCTTCTACACTTGGGACAAAACTAGCACCAAAAATCCCAGCAGCCACAACAAAAGTGATCATAGGCACAACAACAACAGGGCAGTTAGCAGGATTAGCACAGGGCAACACTGCCAATTTGAGCACTGAGGAACTAATAAAATCGATGGAGGAATTGAAGCTCCAAGTTACAGAACTCCAAAAATGAAAGGAACAATTTACTACCTTGGAACAAAAGTATGATCTCTCAAAGATAAATGCTGCAGAAAAGACAAGAGAGATCAACAGGTTAGAAAAATTGGTGAAAGCATTAGAAAACGATCTCAAATTGGAGAAACCTTTGAAATAAATCAAGGAAATTCTTTGGGCCAACATCACTCAATCAATAAATGATGTTTGGCCATCAATTCAAATAATGTATGAGAAAAATGATTTAGTTAAACAGGCTCTAGAAGAAGTTCAAAATGCAAGGGAAGAATTAGGAAATATGCTTGATGAAGCCAGCAACCTCATACAATTTTTAAATACCAAGAACAAATATCAGCTTGAAGAGTTGGGCATTCAAGATAGAACATGGACAATTTTGGAGGTAAAAATGCTTTTTACTAAAATATCTATGATGAAAAACTGAGAAAGAAGGTGCCATGATATGCAGGAAGAAATCAATGCTTTTATGAAAATATTTGTTATTTTGCAAAGTAAAGGGTTGCCAAGTTCTTTACTTATTCATGATAAACTAATGAGTCATCAAGACTATGTGGAGAAATTGAATCAGTATGCAGACAACCAGGAAATTCCATCAACAAGTTCATCAGCAGCAAAAGTGTTGCCTACATGAAAAATTATTTATGATAGTTTGGAAAATTTTTTATCTGGAACATGAGGTAAAGCACTTATTTCCAATTTAGCCTATCCTTTTCGGATACACAGAAACTGATGAGACCTTGAGAAAGCTTCAAAGAACCAGAATATTAGAAGCACAATGGTGGGAAGACATGTCGGACATTTTGTAAAAATTTCCTTGGATGAATTTTGGTTATTTACTACAATAAGTAATGGTAAAAGGATAAACAGAGATCAAACAGGTCAAAGTGTATCAGTGCAGATAAAGAGCATTAGTAAAAACATGGTAGCCAACACAGAGTTACCAAGGAAGATAGCAGCAAGCCAAATCATAGGGCCTTCCTTCTAGCACAGTCATAAAAATAGGAACAACACAACATCGGTTTACCTTTTCTCCTATCTACGAGACTATCTGTCTCTATTTTCTTGTGACTTATTCATGAGTCGTTCTAAAATATATCTCATTTTGGTAGGAGATATTTTTTGTAATTTTTTGTGTAAATACCCCCACAATTAGAATATTGAGGGTGGTGTATTATTAGACTTTGCTGTAATACTGATTATTTTTGAATAAAGTGTTGTTGGACAAATTTTGCATGGCTAGCTGGATAAAGAATTGATGCAAAGGACTTTTCACAGGATTCTTGAGTCAGACACCGGATCAATAAGTCTCCTATCTCTTATGTTTTAAAGTTTTTATTGTTTATTATACCATCTATGTTTCATATATGAATGATAAACGAAAAATAATAATTCAGAAAGTGCTTGAGTGCAATCTGTTTTCAATCGTTTTTATTCTTAATGTTTTCCTTGAACTAGTATGAAGAGTGAATTCTTAATTTCTCATCTTTCCTACTTTATTCATTCTGATTATTTGGTAAAGAATTCTTAATTGCCCTTTATTAATAATCATTCAAGTTCCCTCTTTCGAATAGGTTGAAGGATTCTCGATTTCCCTTCACCCATTTTTGAGTCCATTCCATTTATTTTAAATATTTAATTGTTCCTTATTTGATTACCTTGCCATGTGAAACCATCCCTTGTTAAGAAACCAAATCCAGTTAATCCATCTTCTTTGACTCCATTACCCCAATGGGCTAAACTACTCAGTTCTACCATTCTGCTATTGAATTCCACCACCCAAACACAATCAGAATCCCTAAACTTTCATAACTAGCCTAATATCTTTCAAAACAAAGCTAAAACTTAAAGAGAGAGCCCTCTCTGGGTATATATTGGCTAGATTCTATACCTAAAAGTTGGTTTGTGGTTACCTCAGACCCCTTTCCTCTTCCCAACAACTTCAAGAAAAATCTGAGTGATAACATAGTGGCGACCCCACTGGGGAATCGAACAATTTGCTTGTTACTATTGTTTACTTTATAAACTTCAGACAAAGCCTAAAGTTAGCGAGGTAGCCGTTGAAATGCTCTTACTTTGCAATTGCATAAGTAAACAAATGTTGCTTCAGTCTATCCCCGGTCTAGTTTATGAACTGAACATCTGGTTTCAAACACTTGATCAGTTCCTCTCATCAAATAAATATTTAAGAAAATCCCAATCCAATATCTAAAACCTCTTAAAGAAATTGTTGAAGTTGTACTGTTAATTCCATTTAGACAAAAAACCAAAAAAAAAAGTCACCTAGAAACCTGGCTTCAGAAAGGACTCATTACACCAGGGAAAATCCTGATCCAAATCCACCGCCTGTGTTTGAAAATCATAATCTGATCCCCAGAATTCTTAGGAGACAGGAGAGCCAAGAGATTTATGCTAGTTCTTGGCCTCTCTATAGATCAATATCCTATCCTGTGAAGTGGATTTACCTTGAGGACGAACCTTTTGATGAGCAATTTGAAACCTCATTATTTGTATCTTTTTCTGAATCTGAGTTGGCCCACTTGGTTCAAGACCCAGTATTTATTGAAGATTTACAACTTGAATTTGTTACTTCGCATCTTGAAAAACATTTGCGTAACTCCGTACACTTTGAGATTTCCTGTGAAGCAACACTAAATCTTTTTGTGATCACTTCAGCCTCTCCAAGTTCATCAACATTTCCTCAAACATCTCAACCTCAAACCACCCCTTCTACCCCTCCATCCAGCACTCCTAGATCAACCTCGGTTATTGTTTCATCACTGCCTACTGCAATGAGGAACAGATATGCTCCCTTGGTATTACCAGCCAATCCAGGGGCTATTCCCCAAGACTACCAAAGTAAAATCACTCCATTTGATGGTTCTGGTACCTACACTGCACAACAACATACTAAGAAAATGACCGATTATTTTTAAATATATGAAGTAGATGCAGATGATGTAAGAATGAGAATATTTGTTCAAAATATTACTGGAGAAGTTAGAACCTGGTTTAGAGCCCTTCCTGCAAACAGTATCAATGACCCAGAAGCTCTTTATAGAACATTTTTAAACAGATGGGAAAAGAAGAAAGACCCTCTCCAAATCTTATCAGAATATGAAAACCTGAAGAGAGGAACACAAGAAATTGTGCAAGATTACTGCACTAGGTTCAATAATGTTTACAATGCTATCCCTCAAAACCTCATACCTCCTCCAGATTTAACATCAATCAAATTCCCTGATGGATTTGATTCTGATATGGCATACCAGCTTAGGGAAAGATCTCCTCAGACTTTAGAAGATATGCAAAGTATAGCTGTCAGTGTTGAAGCCAACCTGATATCCAAACGAACTAAAGCCAGAAGTGAAAGAAGGATACCATTAAAATAAGAACCCTCGGCCTTTGAACATAAACTAGATGCTATTATTAAAGGGATGGAAAGGCTAGGAGATAGAGTAGAAACAATTGAAAGGAAATCTCCCTGGGATGGTCAAACGAGCAATACTAGGAGAAATCCAAATTTCAGAAAGAACCAAAACCAAAACACTGGAAAAACTGGTCCTGACCAAAACATTAGGCCCCCATTTCAGGAAAAGTATGCTAAAGCCTCAAATTCTGATGAACCAACAGAAGATTCTCAAATAAACAACTTAACGGGACTCAATAATGAACACCAAGTTTTATTGACCCAAGAGGATCAAGAAGCTCACATTCTCAAACAATTCCAAACTCAATCAGAAGAATAATTTGACTTCAAGGAGGGATATGATACAGCCATTTACGAAGTCCATAAGAAATATAATCTGAGGAGCAGAAAAATTGATGTCCCTGAAACCAATAAATAGAAAGCTACAAAATAGCCCTTCAAAGGTAAAACCAATACTACCCCTATACATATTCTTTCCAGATCAGATCCTAATACTGCTAATCCAATTATTGAAGATGTATCTGATAATCAACCTAATAACAGACAAATTTCCAACACTCTTCCTCCCAAAGGAAATGTTCAGGAACCCCCATAAGTTTATTCAGAAACAACCTCAGCCCACAACCCCACTCCTGAAAAGGAGAAAAATACAGAAAATACAGAAGATAAAGAAAATCCAACTCTCTGAAATACAATAACTCAGACTGAAAAACCTTGTAATATGGAGGCTGAAGTAGGAAAATTAAAAATAGCTGTTCCATTGTATGAATTATCCAAACATGATGTCTACCGAAGTCAAATCAATAGATCACTCAAGATCACTGGAAGTGAAGACTTAGTAAACATTTTTGATGACCAACCTAAATTACTCTTTGGCCCTGAAGTAAATGGAAAACCAGTAAATGGAGGAAGTCCTCCATTTTATGTAAGCTTAAACATACATGATAAAATACTTCATAATGCCATGTTGGATTCCAGGGAATCTCAAAACCTAATGCCCAAATATGTAATGGAGAAATTAAACCTAGATATCACCAGACCATACAAAGACCTCTTTTATTTTGATTCAAGTCAGGTGAGATGTTTAGGGTTAATCAAAGACTTGTGTGTTTCATTGGTTCAATACCTTGCAAAAACAATCTTGATGGACATAGTAGTAGCAAATATTCCTCCAAAGTATGGCATGTTATTGTCCAGATCTTGGGGAGCAAAGCTTCAAGGATCTCTTCATTTGGACATGTCATACGCTACTATTTCAATGTTTGGACAACCTAAGAAACTATACAGAGAAACTTTAATGAAATATGTAGTTCGTAGTCAAGAGAAACCCGAAAATTTCCCCATCTACTCAGTACACTCTAATATGGATTCATTTATTCTTTGTAATGCTGAAATTGATCCTACCACTGAATTAGAAGTTCTAGCAGCAGAACCAAATGAAATTACAATTCAAAAATCTAGTGTTCAAATCCAGGAAATCTCTGAGAACAATGAAACATCAAATACCCAAGAGAAACCAAAAGAAAGTAAAAAACTAGATCTCACTGTTAAAAAATTTCCTGAAACTCCTGATACCAATTATGAACATGAAATTCTTTGGCACTTAGATTTTGATGGTTCAGTTAACAAATTAGGAGCCGGAGCAGGAGTTTGGGTGCACAACCTTGAAAATGATCATGTTGAAGGCCATGCCTATAGATTAAACTTTAAGTGCACCAATAATATGGCAGAATATGAAGCTCTTTTGTTAGGTCTTAAACTTGTCAAAATATTAGGGACAATTAGAGTATTTGTCATAGGAGATTCTGATTTAATCATTCAATAGATCAAAGGACACTATCTAACAAATGATCCCAGACTGAGATAATATAGAGGAACATTTGTAGAGATACTCAATACTTTTCTACAAGCTCAGCTTGCGAAAATACCAAGAAAACAAAACTTGCACGCCCATAGTCTAGCAATGTTTGCCAGCACCTGCAAATTACCATTAGAACCTAATCATTAGTTCATAGCTGAGATTATACACAGACGAGCCATACTTGACAATTTTAAGAACTAGCAAGTGTTTGCAAGTGATGAGAAGATTAACAATTTCCCGACTTTAGATAAATAATTTTATAACAGTAACATAGATGTAGATACAGTTATTGAACTTGATCAAACAAATGAGCCAGAAACAAAAATTTCAGAAGAAAGTGCAATTCAAATGCTTCATCCAACAAAATTCACCAACAAAGAAATGTAGGACCTTAAAAAAATGGATATTGATGAGATTACTGAAGAAGAATCTAAGGTCATTAATTTAAAAGACAATCATTTTCCTAAATGATTAACACCTCTGGAACATCTCTTTGATTCTAATGATATTCCAAAGAAACCTAAGATGGAACCATTAAAACCAGATATTGAGGAATATAACTTAGGGACTGAAGAAAATCCAAAAATGATAAATTTATCTAAATATTCGCCCCCTAACCAAAAACTAAAATATGTTGAATTATTGAGAGAATTCCAGGATGTCTTTGCCTGGAGCTATGAAGACTTGAAATCATATGAAACCTCTATAATTCAACATACAATACATCTGAAAGAAAATAAGAAACCATTCAAACAAAAACTCATAAGAATTAACCTTGTACTGCTGCCCTCAATTGAAAAAGAAATCAAATGTATGTATGAAGTAGGGATAATTGCTCCCATTAGGTTTTCAGAGTGGGTATCTAATTTAGTACCTACTAGGAAGAAAACTGGAGCAATCAGATTATGTATTGATTTAAGAAATGTAAATAAGGTTTCTTTGAAGGATAATTACCCTTTACCCAAGATGTATCACATTTTACAAAGGGTAGTAGGTGCTTCTAGGATTTCACTTCTAGATGGATTCTCAGGATATAACCAGATTCTGGCTCATCCTGATGACCAGGAAAAAACAACTTTCACAATGCCATGGGGCACATTCAAGTATGTTAAAATGCCATTTGGACTTAAAAATGCAGGAGCAACCTTCCAAAGAGCAATGGACATAGCATTCACAAAATAAATTCATATTTTTCTTGTTATATATCTGGATGACTTAACTATTTTTTTCTAAATCTTATCTACAACATTTGGACCATCTCAGACAAGTATTCCTAAAATTCAGAAAATATGGTATCTCTTTGAATCCAAAGAAGTCCTTGTTTGGTCTAGAGGAAGGTAAAATCTTGGGCCATATCATCTCCAAATATGGTATTAGAATTGATCCTGCTAGAGTAGAAGCTATACTGCAGATACCTCATCCTAGAAATGTCAAAGAACTTCAAGCTTTTCTAGGAAAAATAATTTTTTTGAGAAGATTCATATCTAGCTTAGCTGAAATAATTAGATTGCTTAATGATATGTTAAAAAAGGATTCAAGTATTAAATGGACAGTAGAAGCCAAACAAGCATTTGAAGAAATTAAAATGGCTTTGACCAGAACACCGGTCCTTACAAGTCCACAATTTGATAGAGACTTCATAATATTTTCATTTGCATCAGAACACACTATAGCTGTTGTTTTATTACAAAAGGATGATCAAGGATGTGAGAAACCCATAGCCTTTTTTAGTAAAGCACTAAGAGATGAATCATTAAAATACAACATCATGGAAAAAAAAGCTTTTTCACTTGTAAAATCCCTTAAAGACTTTAGAGTCTACATATTGTACTCCCATGTGATAGCCTATGTACCAAATGTTGTTGTCAAAGACATCTTAACCCAGGATGGAATTGAGAGCAAAAGAGGTAAATGGATTGCTATCATTTTAGAGTATGATATTGAAATAAAACCTACAAAGCTTATGAAATGACATGGATTGGCCAAGCTCATGACAGAAACAAATTGTCAAGCCCTGGACATCAATGAACTGGATAACGAACAGGAGATGGCGACTCCACAAATCAGTCAGGCCTTCTTAGATTCACCTTGGTATGTTGATATAATTTATGTACTATTAAACCTACAAGCTCCTCCAGAGTTATCCAGAACAAAGAAAAGGTTTTTAAAGATGAAATCTTCAAAGTTTTGTATTTTAGATAATGTTATTTTTTGGAAAAATCATGAAGGTATTCTATTGAATTGTTTATTAAAAGAAGAAGCTAACAAGGCTCTCCAAGAATTTCATGCAGGAGACTGTGGTGGACACCTTTACTAGAAATCAATTGTAGACAAGATCCTAAGGGCTGGTTTTTATTGGCCAACCTTGTTCGCTGATGTAAAGAAATTTGTCACTGCTTGCCATAAATGTCAAATTTTTGAAGGCAAGAGAAAACTATTACCTTTACCCCTGAAACCAATTTCCACAGAAAAACCCTTCCAACAATGGGGCCTGGACTTCATTGGAGAAATCCATCCTCCCTCTTCTGGCCAGCACAAATGGATCCTCATTGCCACGGACTATTTCACCAAATGGATAGAAGAAATTCCTTCCAGACAAGCCAATGACACTGTGATCATAGGATTCTTAGAAACCAACATATTATCTAGATTTGGCTGTCCTGATAAAATCATAACTGATAATGCTGATGCCTTCAAATCCAAGAAGATGATAAGTTTCTGTAACAAATACCATATCAACTTAGGCCATTCCACAGCCTATTACCCTCAAGGTAATGGACTGGCTGAGTCCTCCAACAAGAGTCTCATTAATATTATTAAAAAATTATTGGAGGAAAACAAGAAAAATTGGCACAAGAAACTTACAAATGCATTATGGGCAGACAGACTCACCTCCAAAAAATCTATTGGGATTAGTCCTTATGAGTTAGTCTATGGCATGGAGGCTATATTTCCTTCATCTTTAGGAGTTCCTGTAATGAAATTACTTCAAGAAGCTCAGGTTGAACCTAATTATATTCAAATGAGGATAAACCAGACCATCAATCTGCATCAGACTAGAGAGGAAGTATATAAAAGATCTCAAGTGTTGCAGGAGAAGCTTAAGAAGATATTTGATAAAAGAACCAAGGCAAAAGATTTCTATCTTGGAAACAAAGTGTTAAGATGGGATTCCAGAAGAGAGGATAAGGGAAAACATGGGAAGTTTGACTTCCTGTGGAAAGGACCTTATATTATCTATGCCTTACAAGGAAACAATACATATTATTTGAAATACTTGGATGGTACAGAAACGGAATATGGGCCAGTTAATGGTCGAATGTTGAAACATTACTTTGATCCTACTTATTAATGTATCCTGATTTTTAACATGTACATACTATATCATTTGTAATGTCATAGTTTTGATTGGATAGTAACTTGCTGGAGTTGAAGCCCAAAGAGAAGGCCCTAAGCTTCAGAAGTGTCACTGTCATACATACAATAAAGCAGCAAGTAGAAGAAGATTCCATAGTTCAGTCAAAATCATTCTGAGGTCAACTGACCTGCTTTTATTGACTTTTCACCAAGAAAATCCATCCCCAAGTGGAGCCAGTGTTATGCTCCTATACCAATAGGTGTCATATATCATGATTGACTTGATGAGCTATGTAATATGTTCATACCTTTCCTTGTTGCAAAGGTTTTCCATATTGTCAAAAAATTAAAAAAAAATTTAAAAAAATGTAAAGAGGGTATACCCTAAAAGAAAAATCAAAGGGTGAAAAGAATAAAAAGGAAAAAAGTGAAAGAAAATGAACCCCACCAAAAGAAAGGCCAAGGAAAGTGTGCAAGTCTAAATGCCACTACTTTTTTCTCTTATGTAGTAAACAAATTGTGTGCAACTTGTAACTTATGCCACAATTGGTGAACAATCAAGCAGCTTAAGCTTGGCTAGTTCATGTTTGAATTTTATGTTTTAGAGATAGAGAATAAAACCTGACCAAACTGTTTAATATTGGTAGATAAGTAGATAGGTAGAGTAAATAAAAGGAGCTCAACAGCTTAATATGAGCCCTTGGATGTAATAAGGTTAGACTCAGATAGATTTCTACATGTAAAAGAAAAAAAAAAGTGTGATAAGGGTTTGCCAGTCTAAGTGCACCCTAATAAAGAAGAAAAAATGCTAGGTTAAAGTAGGTAGGGTAGGTAGATGATGTTGCAGAATTACATGTGATGGATAATGACTCTAAATGTGTTAATCTTTACTTTCATCACAAGTGCAAGGCAGACATTACACTGGAGAAATTTCAAGCAAAACAAGGTCAAATGATTAACTCCCCTTCTCATTTTTCCCTAAAAATTTCACTAATTTCCCCTAAGTACTAAGGCATTTGAAAATTAGAGGGGCTCAGAGCATTTCTCTGATTTTTTGAGGGATTGGACCCTCGGCCCAATAATTTAAAAAAATTCTAAGTACTTAAAACCATCCATAAGACATTCATTTACTTTCATAAGTCTTTTCCTAAGTAAAATCCTATTTTACTTAGGAAAACTACACAATATCCCACAAATAACCCTTTTTTCATTCGAGCCTAAGATAAATACACAATCCTAATGTTTTATACTTAGCGTTTTTTTCATTTGTTATCACATATTAACTTTTAACTTATATTATTTAACTCCCCTATAACATCTACCCATTCCTGTATTACTATAACTATATAAAATCCCCAAATATTACATATCCCGCCCCTTGGTTGAAATATAACCATAATATAACATTAAAATTCAAATAAGGATTAACTAACCTCATCAAGGGGTTAATTAATAAATTTTACCTCAATCACGTTTTCCGATATATTTAAATAATATGTGATTGTATTGGGCCCGCCCTCATTAAACATTCGTCAACTTGCCTCCCCGACAACCATTTGATCAAGCACTACACATCCAATGGCTGTCGTTCATTTCGCATGGCCCTCCACGATCGAATGGTAACGTGCAATCACGGAGGAGCCAGGAACAAGGTTTCGCCACACGTCGCAACCTATGGAATCGTTATATCTTGGGGTGGAATCGCTCATCCCCAAAAGTGGTGCGATATCATACCGCTTACCTCCCTCCGCATACGACAAAAACGTCGTTTCCCGCGTACGTCATCCGTCTAAATGAAAAAAATCCCCGGCAACCTTGACTTTTTTAATAAAAAAAAAATATAATTTTCATCATTTTATACTGCGACCAGTGTTCCCATGCAAAGAACGTCGAAGTCAACTGTCGATGATTCCCAACCACTATCTTGCTAAGAAATCTGTAGCCGAATCGGTACAGAACCCATCAACTATTTCCTGTACCTGTTTTCACATTATTCACTTCCAAAACTCAGGTATTTATCCAATTTCCACCGAAACCTTGCAAGTCTTGGTTTTACACTCTAAATAAAAAGACTAAAATACAGTATAATTCAGTCTTTGTTTTACTACATAAGTTCCCAGACTTGTGAATTTTTCCCATTTTCACTGAAAACCCAAATTCCTTTCTAAATACACAGGAGCCAGAAATGGAAACCCCTGTAGCTTTGACTGTTGCACCCTTGAATGCTCCCCGCAAATATTTAGACTATCTTCCTCTTGCGGATAGGGACTTCTACATAAAATAACTCACCTTTAGCGAAAATCCCCTGAAAATCATTTGCCAATGCAGAGATAATTACCCGAATGGCTTTGATATTTTTGGACTGTGGGAATCCAATCTTCCTATGTATTTTCTACCCTCAGTTCACGTCTTTCCTGAAATAACTTATCACTTCCATGAGAATTATGACCCTAATAAACGAGTAGTTATGTACCCAAGTCAAACCATTCCTTTTCCAATAACTGCTCAATCCATCAATGAAATGTTACAATTTCATCCCGGTCAAGCCCTAACTCCCCTTTCCATGGGAGATTTACTCGAAAAATCCACAAAATTATCCCAAGAAGAACTGAATCGTCTTTTTCAAAATTTCATGCTACAATAACATCAACCCAAAGGCCCCCCTCCTTATGGACATACCGTTTTCACAGAGATGGGCAGACTTATAGTGCATATGATATCTTTAATAATGGGATTCAACACTAGTGAGTACGTTGATGAAATAACCATAGTGTTGTTATCAATTTTTACTTTTGGAAAGCCTCTTGCTGTCAAATATGATTTTGCCTCTTACATTGCTGACAAGATTAATGACAAGTTCATGAGACTAGAATATGAAAGAGTTTTCAGATACTCCACTTTTATATACCATCTTATGCTCTATTATCAGTTAGAGAATTTCCCCTTTCCTGTCATGAAAATTGACACCAGAGGAAATCTAAGGTTTGTAATTTTCTGGTATGTAGTCTTCCATAGTTCCTTTGAGTCCCCTTACTCTTATAATGAATGCATTGACCTATTTTTTCACCCAGCAACCAACTTATTAATAGGAGTTTCCCCTCCTAGGATTAATAGTGATATGAAGAAAATCCTCTAGCTCTCCAATCAATATAGGATAGGTGATTAGTACCTATACAAAAATCATACAGATATCAGGATATATGGATGTGAGCTCTGCCCTTTCAAGCTACCAAAGTATGTTCCAATGAGGCTCTTTGCCTTGGAATATTTCAAGAAAATGATAAATTCAGACCTGGTCCATTTTTATAATGCCAAGAAGAAAGCTCAGCTTAGAATCAAGAGTCAATTATGCCCTTTTGTCTGTAATAGTAGAGATGCATGGAAAGAAGCAGAAAGAATTTTGGAAGATTATCTTAAGTTGCAAAAGAGTTTTCGGTGGGTACCATATGACCCTAACATATTTATATGTGATAGAAGAATGAAGAACAAATTGTCACCATACATTCACCATAGGATTCCAAAGATTGAACAATTTGCAAACATGGATGAATGGATGGTAGGGACCCTAGTAGGAAAGGATAGTGAACAGGTCAATGTTGAGAATGTTATGAGAGATCTTGAGAAAATACTTGACCTGGTTTCTTTTGGGCAGGTACAAAGATTAGCGATTGGTCCCTCCTCTGTTGGAAGCTCTCAGCAACATTCATAGGAAACCAACACACCAGCAACAAAAAAATCCAAAGGTAAGGAAAAAGAGACTATTACACAGGCCAAGAGCAATTCACAATGTCGGAGCAGCCTGAAACTTCCAAGGAATAGGCCCAAATAGAGACTTCTCCCACTCATATCAATGTGGCAGAAACTCCAATCTTGCAAGCTCCCCTAAATGAGGAAACAAGTAAAAAGAGAGACGTAGAAACAACTACCCCTATCAGTGGACCTTCAGAACAACCTGGTATTAAAAGGAAAAAATTAAATCCTCTCTCAGAAGAAGAATTTGTTGAAGAGACCACTGATGGTCAAAGAAGAGAAGGGTCAGACAGCCAAAAAACATTCACAATCAGTGGGACATCCACTAACTCACAGAGAAAAGAGCTAGAAAGACAACAAAGTGCAGAGGTATCATCATTTAGACCACCAGTGAAGGATGCTTGGGATATTAAGAAAACATTTATAAACATAAAAGCCATAAATGATCCATTAAGACTTCAAGTTTATAATCAATATTTGAAGATGGCCCAAAGATTACAAAATTCCTTGGATAATACAACTGCTCAACTGCATCTTGAAAAAGCTTCCTCCCAGGCCAAGGATAACAAAATAAAATCTTTGGAAGATATAATTATTGGATTGGGTCATAATCCCAAAGATGTTAAGGCTACAGAAGCATTGATAAAAAAAAAGAGATGATGATATGCAGCCCTAAGGAAACAACTAAAGTTGCCACCTTCAAGGCATCCACAGATTGCTGAGGTCATAAAGAAAAAATCTGAAGAAGAATTGATGGATTTGCTCTTAAAACTTAATGAGCAACTGAATGAGACTGGACAAGAACTTGAAAAAGCATTAAAGGACAAGCAGGGATAGTCGACCTCTCAGCCTCCCAACATTATACCAGTAGTCTCAACATTAGTCCCTTCTACAATTGGGACAATAGTAGCACCAAACATTCCAGCATCCACAATAGAAGTAGTCACAGGTACAACAACAACAGGGCAGTCAGCAGGACTAGCACAGGGTAACACTTCCAATTTGAGCACTGAGGAATTAATAAAATCAATGGAGGAATTGAAGCTCCAAGTTACAGAACTCCAGAAAACAAAGGTACAATTTACTACCTTGGAACAAAAGTATGATCTCTCAAAGACAAATGTTACAGAAAAAACAAGAGAGATCAACAGGTTGGAGAAATTGGTGAAAGCATTAGAAAAGGATCTCATATTGGAGAAACCTTTGAAAGAAATCAAGGAAATTCTTTGGGCCAACATCACTCAATCAATAAATTATGTCTGGCCGTCAATCCAAATAATGTATGAGAAAAATGATTTAGTTAAACTGGCTCTAGAATAAGTTCAAAAGGCAAGGGCAGAATTAGGAAATATGCCTGAAGAAGCCAGCGAGCTCATACAATTTTTAAATACCAAGAACAAATATCAGCTTGAAGAACTAGGCATTCAAGATAGAACAGGGACAATTTTGGAGGTAAAAAAGGTTTTTACTAAAAGAACTCTGATGCCAAACTTAGAAATAAGGTGCCATGATATGTATGAAGAAATCAATGCTTTTACAAAGAGATTGGATATTTTGCAAAGAAAAGGGTTGCCAAGTCCTTTAGTTACTCATGAAAAACTAATGAGCCATCAAAGCTATGTTGAGAAATTGAATAAGTATACAGACAACCAGGCAAGTCCATCGTCAAGTTAATCCACAGCAAAAGCGTTGCCTATAGGAAAAATTATTTATGATAGTCTGGAAAATTTGTTCTATCTAGAACATGAAGTAAAAAACTTATTTCCAATTCAGCCTACCTTTTTCAGATACACAGAAATCGATGAGACTCTGAGAAAGCTTCAAAGAACCAAAATACCAAAAGCACAATGGTGGGAAGATATGTTAGACATTTTGTAAAAATATCCTTATATGAATTTTGATTATTTACTACAGTAAGTTATGGTAAAAAGGATAAACAGAGATCAAACAGGTCAAAGTGTATCAGTACAGATAAAGAGTATCAGTAAAAACAAAGCAGCCAACACAGAGTTACCAAATAAGACAACAACAATCCAAATCATAGGGCCTACCTCCAGCACACTCACAAAAATAGGAACAGCACAACATCGGTCTACCTTTTCTCCTATCTACGAGACTATCTATCTCTATTTTCTTGTAATTTATTAATGAGTCATCCTAAAATATATCTCACTCTGTTAGGAGATATTTTTTGTAATTTTTTTTATATAAATACTCCCTCAATTAGAGTATTGAGGGGGTGGATTCTTAGACTTTGCTGTAATATTGATTATTTTGGAATAAAGTGCTATTGGAAAAATTTTGCATGGCTAGCTGGATAAAGAATTGACGCAAAGGACTTTTCACAGGATTCTTGAGTCAAACAACGGATCAATAAGTCTTCTATCTCTTTTGTTTTAAAGTTTTATACTTGTTTATTATACCATCTATGTTTCATATCTGAATGATAAATGAAAAAGAATAATTCAGAAAGTGCTTGAGTGCAATCTGTTTTCAATCGTTGTTATTCTTAATGTTTTCCTCTGAACTAGTATGAACAGTGAATTCTTAATTGCTCCTGTTTCCTAGTTTATTCATTTTGATTATTTGGTAAAGAATTCTTAATTACCCTTTATTAATAATCATTAAAGTTCCCTCTTTTGAATATGTTGAAGGATTCTTAATTTCCCTTCACCCATTTTGATTCCATTCCATTCATTTTAGATCTTTAATTGTTCCCTATTTTATTACCTTGCCCTGTGAAACCATCCCTTGTTAAGAAACTAAATCCAGTTAAGCCATCTTCTTTGACTCCATTAGCCCAATGGCCTAACTACTCAGTCCTACCCCTCTGTTATTGAATTCCACCACCCAAACACAATCAAAATCCTTAAACTTTCATAACTAGCCTAATATCTTTCAAAACAAAGCTAAAACTTAAAGAGAGAGCCATGTCTAGGTACATATTGGCTACATTCTGTACGTAAAAGTTGGTTTGTGGTTACCTCGGATTCCTTTCCTCTTCCCAACAACTTCAAGGAAAATCTGAGTGATAATACAACATATCATACTCCACATCAAGAACCATAATGAACCAAGGGAGGTGCACTGAGCATTAACGTTTCGAGAGAGCAGTGTTAATGGATCGCATGGTGGCGAATTTAATGATCTCTTTAATGCCCTTGTGGGAGGCCACATGGCCACCCCACACCAATGTCCTTGGGAAGCGGCTTGAGACGGGCGTCCCATCATGCCCGGGTATCATCCGCATCTGGAGGTATTGGTCTGCTTATTACTTGTTCACATATTCAATTTCTTGGTCATTGTTTGTTAAGTTTCTCATGTAATGTTTCAGTTAATGAATTTAAGAAAAATAATTTTAATGTCCATGAATGGACTAAACTGATTCACCCCCCTCTTAGTTTAGTCAAGATTTCACCAATTGGTATCAGAGCCCAATTCCTTTAGTGTAAGCCTAATAGCTTGAAGGAGATATGGTTGAGTCATGGACTACCAAAGTGTATCTTTGTTGAATGCAAAAAACTTTCATGAATGGAGATATAAGGTTAAAACACATTTAATGGCTTTTGGATTTGGAGTATGGAAGCTTTTATGTGATGGTTACTGCAAAGACTCTCCCTCTTTTCAATAACAACAGTGGAATGCTAAGGAGAAATACGTAATGTATAATAATCTTCATAAAAAGGATCCTTATATAGTAATAGATTTAAATCCTACAAAAGGAATCTGGAATAGATTGCATCTCATGCATGAAGGTGACACCAGTGGCTACACTGTCAAGAAGGAGAAGATAAACAAGAAGAAGAAAAAACCATTTCAAAAGGAAAAGGTTCAGTCAAATGAGGTCTCTTCTAGTATGAACGGACATGATTTCCATGAAGAAAAGACAGTTGAATAATAAACTAAACTTGACATTGTCTTGACTGAAATAGAAATACTGAAGAATGAAAACAAATATATGAAGAAATTGGTGCAGATTTGTGATGAGAGAGAGCATAAGTACAAGAAGGAAATTTTCGGTTTGAAGACACAACTTGAATAAGAAAGGAGAATAGAAGGGATGATTAATAACTAGTTAAAGGAGAAATCTATACACTAGAGTCTGAGAATTTTTCAGCTAGAGGGAAATTAGATGAAAAGAATAGGTTGTGTAAGTAGCTAGAAGAGGAGGTTTCCTCCATGTAGAACTCAGAAAAGGACCTACAAAAGTAGAAGCCATAAAAAACATGATTTGTAAAGAAACAAACAAAAACAAGTAGCTGCATAAAGAGAAAGAATGAGATGAAGAAACAGTCATATGCAACAAGTTGATTTGCTCCTGGAGATAAATTGAACAAATTTGTAAGATCTCAAAGGAGGGTTTCCTTTTCTCCCTTGAAATATATCATGTGTTTTTCTTGTCAATAAACCTGGACATGTTGCAGCACAATGTAAGATAAATCAAATCAATTTTAACCAACAAAAGATGCAGAAAATGAGAAGACTCCCTCAAGCAAGCAAACAGAAATGACAATATTTCACTAGGTACACAAATAATTTCCATGGTTACTGGTGTTTGTGCAATGAATTTGGACATAAAATTATTGAATGTAAATTATATGAAAAATTGGGTTAAAAAATCCATAAACGAGCTCAACCATACCTTTGTAAAATAAGATGTTATTTATGTCACAACCTTGGACACAAAGCCAATGACTGCAGGCTTCCATATACACTAAAGAAATCTAGACATATGATGGAATCCAAACAAAATAGACAAATTCATGAATAAAAAAGAAATGAAAATAGTATAAGGCAACCCAATAAAGTGTAGAAGAGGAAGAAAAAGGAGCATCATGTTACTTCAATAACATAATGAAGCCATCATGGTTTCAGGGGGAGATTTTTTAGGAAGCAAGGAAATCATCCACCCAGTGTTAGAAGAGAAGCAACATCCTAGGGGGAGAGAAGCCCATAAAATTTCCCGAGATGATCACAGACGTGATGAGATCAAATTTGTGTATGAGATCATACTGACATGGGGAACATGAAGCAAAAAAAAACATATACAAATAGAGGCAACAATTAATTAGATACCAGTGAGAAATCCATAGGGGGAGTGGCAATATCATGAGAAAAAAATTGTTGCATTATGAGTTTTAGAGATGCCTTGATTTTCAAGCTAGAAATAAAAAGAGCAAGTTCTATTTGCAGTTTCTCGTGTAACTTCAAAGGCTAGTCCATCAATCAATCAATAGCTAAATGGAAAAAATAAAGTATGGCTAATAGATTTCCTTCTCTAGATGAGAAAAGAAAAACAAAGGAAGATATATGTGGTTTCATTCACTATAGCACTTACTACTGGCTTCTGATAGAAGTTAAAAAAAAAAGAAGAGCTTTTTATGGGTTAAATACTGGCACTTTAGTTGGCAATGATACGTTTGTAACTCCATTTGAAAATTTACGTCTACAGGAAAATGCAGTACTTATTGATCCGACATGATGAAAGTACTGGGACAAATAAAATAGAAGAATCAACAATAGAATGTAGAGAAGAAAACAAAAATACATATTTGTACTCTATTTTTAAGGTTCATGGATGTAGCCGCATCAATGTTTTCTTTTTTGCACTTTATTGCAGCATTGCGATGAATTTCTGCAATCCTATACTTTTTAAAAAATCACTGCTTAGTCTCTTCATGCCTAGATGCAACAGAGAGTCCATGTGAATTCACTAATGGCCTAAACAATATAATGTGGTTTATGGTGATGTGGTTCTACCTAACCTTTATGAGAAGTCCCACATTTCCCAGGACCAATTACCGTCACAAAAATGTCTGGTTCAAAATGCCACAACCCTTGATATTGATGAATATGCTAGAAGTATGGAGCGGCGAAAAAGAAATAATTTAAAAATAAATAAATAAATAAATGAGCTACTTTAGTATTTTTGAGGAATGACGGCCTCAACATAAAAAACCAACTCAAGATGAGGAATTTTCCTTGCATACTGGTGAGAGTGAAGAGACTCTTTTTGAAGGTAAGATCGCACAAGCAATAATCTTGTAGTATGTGACCAAGATTGACGGGAATGATTATGAAGGAAGAAATTTAAAAGATCTTGTTTCAATAGAAAATATCACTAAAGGTATCATCCTTACCTATCCGTTGAAATTAATTCAGAATGAAAGAGGATCAGAGAGGTAGATGATGGAAATTACTGAAAATCACACAATTACTGGAATAAGTGGGTGGGCTCTTTCTTGAATTCTGGCAAACAAGATCTTTTACTGGATAAATGCAACACAACACACAGGCCTATGATCCTGTGCTCCGATACCATGATGGAAATTACTGAAAATCACACAATTACAGAAACACAATCATATATTATGCACAAATGGTGTATGTGCAAACACACTCACACACAGATTTACATTCAAATTACTCTATTAAATAGAGTTTCTGAAATCCAACTTATTCCTAAATTAGACAGAGAGGTTGAGAGAATTTCTCAACCATCACAAACCAACTTCTCAAATATGGAATGTAAGCATTAACTCCAACATCCCCCCTTAATGATTACATTACATGAAAATAACAAAATAATCAAGCTTATCAGTAGATGCTCCATCAAGTTGCCTCATAACCCTCAGAAAGGTGTAGTTGGCAAGTTGGATTCTCGAGTACGCTTCCTCAACTCCCGAATCAAGGATCTCCCGAAGTCAATTACTGGACAACATCCCAATCTGTCGCATAACCTCATTAGGAGACCACTTCCATGTCTACCACTAATGATGGATCCTTCCCTAGATCCGCAACTGCCATGCTATCTGGACAACCATCCATGTTGAGCCTTACTGCCACTTGATCTCTTCGAAAACAATTGATTGCAATCACTGAACTCCTAGTCATTCTATGGAGGAGCTCCCATCCACCAAAATACATGGGTGCTAACCACTGTACTCGCCAGTGATCTAGGGTAGTCGTCTAGAGACAAAATGTATCTAGAATTCATTTTTACAAAATAACCTTTAACTAATTATTTATCTCACTTAATCTACAAACAAATAATAATAGAAAATTTATTTAGCAATATATAGCCATATCACCGCTTATAATTTCCAATCATTATTATTACGATTTATAACACATAACTCGAAGTCTGTGTCATAACTAACATGTGCAGCATCTTCTCTTTTTCGTTTCTTCGGTGAAATCCTGTCCATCTGCGAGAGATTGAGGGAGAATGAAATTCTAGGGCTCTTCCTATCGTCACTTGCAGTGTCGGTCTATGAGAGGTCGAGAGTAAATGACATGCGAGGGCTCTGCCAACCACTTCCAAGCTCCAAGCAGGCTGCCATTGCACATTTATCTGACCACAATTCTTCAAACTCTACTCCCTGGTGCATTTACAAATGAAACAAACACTTCATACATCTGTTTCAAACAAAACAGGTAGGCAACGCTCCAATTTATCTTTCTCTCTATTGCAATCTCAAAAAAAAAAATGATGGCGTCTCTTCATTAGATTTTGACAAGAACATGATAACCTTTCCCAATCCAATTTTTTTTAAGCATTTCTCTCCTGTAATACTGTTCAACATCAATCGGTAAATTTGTTAAAATATTCAAAACTGTAGTACGAACATTTGTATTGGGAAGATATTTATCTGGCAGAGGCTCAATCCAATTCTTTAAAAATGAGAGCACTCCACGGTCTAAGAATTATTGCTGCAATTGCCTCTTGGAAAGAACCTTTGTAATAGTATTCAGCATTTTAAGCTTATTTAAAATAGGTTTAGACTGTCGATTCAATTCAGCATCTTCCTCAGCTACAACTTCAAGCTTAGCCATAAACTTCTCTACAAGCAATCCAACTTGATTACATTTTTGTTGTCCGAAAAAGGCAGCGAAATCGCTCGATCAAGTCGAAAAATAGTGTACACCCCTTATTTTTTTATCTCCATCTCTGTGATGTAATTTCTGAAGCTATAGTGTTGCTTAAATCCAACCTGCATGCCAGTTGATGTAAAATGGAAGAAAAATTCCTAGAATAAGTGGGTGGGCTCTTTCTTGAATTCCGGCAAACAAGATCTTTTACTGGATAAACGCAACACAACACACAAGCCTATGATCTTGTGCTCCGATACCATGATGGAAATTACTGAAAATCACACAATTAAAAAAACAAAATCATATATTATGCACAAATGGTGTATGTGTAAACACACTCACACACAGATTTACATTCAAATTACTCTATTAAATAGAGTTTCTGAGATCCAACTTATTCCTAAATTAGACAGAGAGGTTGAGAGAATTTCTCAACCATCACAAACCAACTTCTCAAATATGGAACGTAAGCATTAAATCCAACAGTAGAGATGTCACCGTCATGTTATACCTGTGATTAGGCAGAATTATGTACATTGGACCAGAGAAAATAGATGGCATTCTGATAAGTGCTCGGATAGCTTACACTCCAAATTCTCGTACTTGAAGGCAGTTACAAATTTTTATTGTACGTGGCATGCTAACCTGCACTACACATGTGTTTTGGTAGAACATAACATTATATGGATACATTTTGATAAAAAAAAAGGGCATCAGAATTAAGACCATGTGTTAGGGAATCAAACTCAGGCCAGATCATCATTGTACTATCGAGGGTCCTTCTGCCAAATTTATCTATGATATGTGTTACATGAAGTAGGAGAAGATTTTGTGGTTATATGATATTCATATGATATCAATAAACAACCTATATTTGGAAGGAAAAATAAAAGATTCACCAGAAAAAGAATTTAGGATATGCAATATCATCATTTTCAACACCAATTCATGACGTTTTGTTTCTCATAGTTGATTTATTTCGTCACCTGTGAGTGGGAATTATGATCAAGAGTTGAAATAGTGGGTTGATCTCACACAAAATTGTGATGAGGAATTGATAGAAAATATCTCTGTTAACCATCTTTATAGGGGAATAATCGTTATGACTAAAGGCCCAATGGAAATACTGATCCTGGAGGAAATGAGGATGAAAGGCATTATGACTAAAGGCACAATGGGGAAATAATTGATTCACCATGAGGAAAAGAGGAACATGACTATGCTTGGGAATAAGTAGTTGTCACAGAAGTACAAGCAATCTAGCAAGCTTTCCAAAGGTAAAAATCACATGTGGGAATATCATGGTTGTTAGGAACTTTCCGATTATTGTGAGGCTTTTTCTCAACATTTCAAATCCATAGCTTATTATTTTAGATGCCCTATATCTTATACAATACAGAGGAGGCTTTTTCTCAACATTTCAAATCCATATCTTATACAATACAGAGGAGGCAAAATAAATGTTTTAGATGCCCTGTCCTATTGTTGCACCATGCACATCCACTTTCCCATCTCTGTATTATGTCTTTCTTATATCAAATAAATTCAGCAAATAGGCGCGTGGGTAGGTAGCCTCCCCTTTGTGCTCAACATATATTATTCATATTTGTTGCTCTATTTACTAGTTGGTTGGATTTTCTTTTGTGATATTGGAGTTCCTCAGAAAATGATATGGAGTTGATCTTCTTAGCTGGGTCCAAAGATCTTTGAATTTCTCTATGAAGCCTTGCAGAAAGGGAGTGTGGGATCTCTCAGCTCTAGCATCATTCTGGCCACCAAAGTATTGCATTGGCTCTGGTCTCGGTACAAGTCTGCAGCAGTGTTGAGAATGCACTCAAACTTGTGGTGAGGTTTGTGGTTACATTATTGGCATCTTATTTTCATATCAGTGTTGATTAATGAATTCGTCGCGTATATAATGGTCAGGGTTAAATCCATGACAGTGTAGATTAGATTTGTTGTAGGGAAAGAAATAAAATGACAAAGAAATAGGAGAAAAATAACTGAATTGAACACTGAAGGATAGAACACTTGAAAATTTTTATTTATCAAATGATTCTCCGTGCATACAAGCCTCTTGGGCCACCTCTTTTAACTTATACATATTTCGTTATCTCGTTATTCCAACTACATCTCATTATTCAACCTACATTTCGTTATTCTAACTACATAGGTAATAAGTAAATTTACATTTGTTGTCACATTTTTAACAAACTCCACCTTGACAGCAAATTTTCCTAATTCCCATTCATCATCTTTTCTGCAAGCCGAGAGAAGCGAGACACCATCTCAGCATCTCTACTGTAACTGGATTCGTGAATATATCTGCATGATTTTCCTATGTGCAGACCTTCTTGAGGACTACTTTTCCACCTTCAATTACATGTCTCACAAAGTGATACCTTACATCGATGTGCTTGGTCTTGCTGTGATAGGCTGGATTTGTAGCCAAATGAATAGCGCTCTAACTGTCACAAAACACATTCACTTTCTCCTGCGTCCTTCCAATCTCATCAAGCAGACCTTTTAACCAGATTGCCTCTTTACAGGAATCTGAAGCAGCTATATACTCTGCTTCAGTAGTGGACAAAGCAACTGTTTCTTGAAGCTTTGACATCCAACTAATTACTCCACCTACAAGAGTAAAAACATAGCATGTAGTAGACCTCCTTTTGTCCAAATCACCTGCATAATCAACATCCACATATCCGCAGACTGTACCTTCATGACCATGAAAGCTGATGCAATGGTCACTTGTGCCTCTCAAATACTGAAGCACCCATTTCACTGCTCGCCAATGTTCTACCCCTGGATTTGCCATGAACCTGTTGACAACTCCAACTGCATGTGAAATGTCAGGTCTTGTAGATACCATCGCATACATTAAGTTGCCTACCGCATTTGCATATGGTACATGAGACATATACTGCTTTTCTTCATTAGTTCTAGGATTTAAATCTGAAGAAAGCTTAAAATGGGAAGCTAATGGAACATTAACATGATTCACATTGTTCATATCGAACTTTTCAAGTATTTTTTCTACATACTTCTGTTGTGATAACCAAAGCTTAACACTCTTCCTGTCTCTGTGTATATCCATGCCCAAGATATGTTTTTCCGCTCCAAGATCCTTCATTTCAAACGTCCTAGAGAGCTGAGCCTTTAACCTGCTGATTTCTTCCATGCTTTTGCTTGCAATAAGCATATCATCAACATACAACACCAAGATAACGAATATGCCATTAAAACTTTTGAAGTATACACAATGATCATACTCACTTCTGATAAAATTCTGGCTCACCATGAAGGAATCAAACTTCTTATACCATTGCCTGGGCAACTGCCTCAAGCCATACAATGATTTCCTGAGCTTGCAAACTAATCTTTTGCTGTGACCTTGTACAAAACCTTCTGGCTGATCCATATATATCTCTTCATCCAAATCACCATGAATAAAGGTTGTTTTAACATCTAATTGTTCTAACTCAAGGTCAAGTAAAGCAGTTAGTGCTAACACAGTACGAATAGAAACAAGTTTAACTACTGGTGAAAATATCTCATGAAAGTCAATACCTTCAACCTGAGAATACCATTTTGCAACCAGTCTCGCCTTATACCTATCAATATTTCCATCAACTTTTCTCTTCAACTTGAAGACCCATTTGCACCCAACAACGCTTCTCCCTTCAGGAAGTTCTACAAGATCCTAGGTATTGTTCTTGGCTAAAGAGTCCATTTCTTCTTCCATAGCCTTTTTCCATATCTTTCTATCTGCATCATCAATTGCTTCCTAATAACAAGATGGTTCCCCATCTTCAGTAATCAATGCAAATGATGAAGTAGAGTCTTCATACCTTTTTGGTGTTCTTATTTCCCTTGTAGACCTTCTTAGAGTGACTGGTTGCTGACTGGATTCTGGAATTTCTCCAGTTTCCTCTGCTTCTCCACCTTTCTCAGAATTCTCTCCTTCCTTTCGACTTTCTGGAAAAGGTACAGTCTCCAATTGAATCTACTGACCTGGAGATACTTGCTTCTTTTCAACATCTGATTTTAAAAGAGATGATTCATCAAATGTTACATCTCTACTAATGACTATCTTCCGTGAAGTAGGATCCCACAACCTATATCCCTTCACTGAATAATCATATCCAACAAAGACACAACATTTTGATTTTGGATCTAATTTTGAATGTTGATTTCTAGGAATAAGAACATAGATATCACAACCAAAAATATTCAAATGCGAATAATCACAAGACTGACCCGACCAAACTTATTCAGGAATTTGACAGTTTATTGCAATCGAAGGTAATCTGTTAACTAAATAACAAGCAGTAGATACTGCTTTTGCCCATAACTCCTTTTGCAGATTAGCATTACTAATCATGCTTCTGGCTCTTTCCATAAGAGTCTGATTCATCCGTTCAGCAACACCATTCTGCTGAGGAGTATAAACAGCATTTTTATGTCTAACTATGCCTTAATCCTTGCAAAATTGTTCAAATTCTAAAGAGGTAAATTCACCGCCATTGTCAGTTCTTAAACATTTAATTGATTTTCCTGTTTTCTTTTCCACCATTGTTTTAAATTATTTAAACACATTAAACACATCAGCTTTCTTTTTCAACATATAGACCCAAAATTTTTGGGAGAAATCATCAATAAATGTTAAAAAATATAAGGCACCTCCATAGGACACAGTAGGAGATGGTCCCCACGGACCAGAATGAATGTAGTCCAAAATCTGCTTACTATTTTGATTTCCAGACTTGAATCTTTGTTTACATTGTTTGCCAAACACACAATATTTACAAAAATCCAACTTCAAGGATTTCATATCAGGAAGTAGCTTGCGGTTCATCAGTACCTGAAGACCTTTCTTGCTCATATGACCCAACTGCTGATGCCATAGACAAGAACCTTCTTTTTCTTTATCTGACACGATTACTGCTTCACTAACTTGAGTGCTTCCTTTGAGTCTGTACAGGTTTTCGACCTTTTCAGCCTTCATAACAACTAAGGCTCCTTTAGAGACTTTCAGAACTCCATTCTAACCTGTAAACTTATAACTATTCGAATCCAAAACTCCTAAGGAAATCAAGTTTTTCTTTAAATCGGGTACATGCCTAACATCAGATAATGTTTTAATTATACCATCATACATTTTAATCTTCACATTTCCGATCCCAACATTCTAACAAGATGCATTATTTCCCATGAATACAGAATTACCATTTACAGTTTCATATGATGAAAACCAATTTCGGTGCGGACTCATATGATGAGAAGCACCAGAGTCTAAAAGCCAATAGTCAGCATGTTGTGAGATATTACAAACAGGCAGTGCTTCAGCAATTAAAACCTCATCATCCATACCTGAATCAACCTAATTTTCTTCCTTCTTGTTGTTTTCTGAATCCTTTCGTTTCCAGCAATCCTTTTTGAGATGTCCCGGTTTGTTGCAGTACTAGCATTTTGCTTTACTCTTCTTGCCACCCTTTGACTTCGATCTAGAAGAACCTCTTGTATTTTCCCCCCTTTCCTTTGACTGACCTCTAGCTACCATGGCTTCAGGTGCAGGAGTTTCAATGCTAGATTTTCTTCATACCTCTTCAGATAAGAGAGCACCCACAACAAATTCAAGTTTTAATGAATTGGCAGTGCTCAAACTGACTGAGGTCACGAAGTGATCCCATGACTCAGGCAAGGAACACAACAAGGTTATTTCCTTGTCTTCTTCCTCCATTTTTACTTCCATATCATACAACTGACAAATAAGCGTATTAAAAACATTTTAAGTGATCTGCAATTTTCGTACCCTCCTTCATCCGAAGGCTATACAGTTGTCTTTTTAAATAGATTCTGTTAGTCAAAGATTTTTTCATATAGAGTGTTTCCAATTTCTTCCACAACCCTGCAGTTGTACTCTCTCCAACAATATTGAAGAGTACTTCATCTGCCAAACATAACCGAATGGTACTGAGAGCTCGGGCATCCAAGTCCTCCCAGTCCGACCTCGACATACTTGTTGGTTTTTTAGTCACCCCGTCTAATGCCTTGTGCAACCCTTGTTGCACCAGAAAATCCCTAACCTTCAGTTTCCACAGAGCAAAATTGTTTTTCCCAGTGAATTTATCCACCTCAAATTTTGCGTTTGTCATTTTCGCCATTTCTCTCTCCTAAGATTTCAGATTTCCCTTCTTCTAAATTTTCAACTAAGGTCAAAAAATAGAATTTTCCCTCTTCTACTAGGGTTTCTGATTTTCCTTCTTCTACCAGAGTTAAAAAAAAAAAAAATGTTTCCTTCCCCTTTTTTCAGAAGTTTCCCAATTGAAAAAAAAACATTTCCTTCCCCCTTTTCAAAAGTTTCCCAATTGTTGCTGCTTAACCAAACCTTACTCCAATTTAAAAAAAATAGCCGAGATTGAGAATAGAAATTTTTTTCTGGACAACGAATTTCTGAGAATTTTCACAAATATATATCTGAACACTTTCTTCCACAGGAATGAAAAAAAAAAAATTTCCTTCAATTTCTTCCACAGGGACAGATAAAATAAAAAAAACTTCTATCAATTTATTCCCTCTGATCAATCTATTCTGTCTTAAATTTTTTTTATTTTTTTTTGAACCTGAAATCTTTAATATCACAGAACCCTTCAAAATTTTTAAGATCACAAAACCCTTCAAAAGAAAATACCTTTCAGGCGTACGACCTTCATCTTTTCTCCGGCGGATGATAAGGGTTTCAGGTACTGCAACTCTCTGTTTTTTTCAGCGAATGGAAAACCCATAGCAGACTTCTCCAATTCTTTAACCAGCGAATGAAAATTTGATTCTGATGGATGGCAGTGGTGGCAACTTCTTCCTCCTGCAACGGGCCCACAGCAGACTTCTCAACGGGCTCCTTTCACCAGTCTTTTTATAGCGGCAACAGTTTCTGTTACCTACAAACAAGGCCGCAGTGGCGCTTCTTCAATGGCGGAATCTTCTGCCTGCTCTCTGCTCGAAGGCTCCTCAGACTTCAATACAGCAGCCCTCCTATTTGTAGTGGATGATAAACCTTTCTCCAGCAAATGGCCTTTCTCCTTTTTTCAGAACGCACATGCACGCCTTTTTTTTCTTGACAGTCTACAGCTCCTTCTAATCACTGTGGACAGAGCGGAATCTTGCAATGGATGGGCTCAGCTCAAACTTGCAGTAGATGACGGCTCCTCCTAATCAGTGTGGACAGTTTTCTTCTTTCTCCAGCAGATTACGCAGACTCCAAAACAGCTCTCGGCCTCTCTCTATCACGGTGATAACAACACAATCTCTGGCTCTGATACCACTTGTTGTGGGGAAAGAAATAAAATGACAAAGAAATAGGAGAAAAATAATTGAATTGAACACTGAAGAATAGAACACTTGGAAATTTTTATTTATCAAATGATTCTCCGTGCATACAAGCCTCTCGGGCCACCTCTTTTAACTTAGACATATTTTGTTATCTCAATATGGCAATATGGCACGATAAACATTCTTGGTTTGTTTTCTGGTAAATGAGATGAATTTTTGCTATATTATTATCGTTCTCCTTCAGAAGTGTTATTATTATTATTATTTTTATACTACTATGTTATTATGATATGTTTGAAGGTATGCACCGGAATGGTAATGAAAGTTCATGGTGTAATTTCTCTCTTATGCCATTCACCTGAGATAATTATTGAGATCGGTACTCCAATTGCGATAGTGTTGCCTCAAAATAAACACTCAAGCATGCAATGTCTCTAAGATAAAAATTAGGGTCAAACAATGATATTATCCTTCCCCAATGAATATCATCCATGTTTGTGGTATTCGCTGCTTTCACATCCAATTTCCTGCAAGTGACTCAAAGATTTCATTGTCTCCGTAAGTGGCAACTCCTCGAATTTTCGGCAACCTGTAAAGCACAACACTTGAAGTTTTTCAAATCCATGGAGCTCTTCTATTATTATCAAATGATAACAAAGCTCAAATGGTAATTTTATGATTGTATTTGGAAATGTTCCAACCATGAACAAATCAGTACAGTTAACAAAACTCAGAGATCAAAGGGTGAAGCAAACAACCTCATGAAATGATACCTCAAATATCCCTGTTGAATTAAGTCATAACTGTCAGAGCCATGGAAGTATGTAGTTGTCCAAATGAGTAAAAGGCAGTTCGTATATCAACAGAAAATAGGATATCTTCAACTGAGTCAACAGTGCAAGCAAGGCTGGAAAATATTTCAATGCCCCACACTCTTTGTGTTGAATGATGGATGTTTGTGCTGAAATAATATCTCATCATCAATCGTTATATTTTGTGTAACGATTTGGTTACCTCTCCACTGCAAATTTCTTTATAATACATTATTTCTTTGTAATGCTATGCGATATACATTATAAAGAATGTTGCTCTCACTCCATCCTTCTCACGTTTCACAATCTTCATTACTGATTAATGTCACATGTTGATATTTGAAACATTGACTGCTCTCCTAGACAGTCTAGAATAACCCCCTAGACATGTTGTCTTCATATTCATTACTACCAACTCCGATAAAATGCTTTTCACTGTTGTTTCAAAGTGCCAAAAGTTTTTTTTTTCAAAAATTAAAGATGCTGAAATTGTGAGCAGACTACAAAACCTCACAATTCAAGAAAAATTGGAGGTTGAATCTGATGCATTTGAAATGATAGAAAATAAATCAGATGGCTCTCTTTGAGATATATGGACAATGCTTGACCAGCTTAGCTTGCTAGGACAAAGAATTATGTTACCTATGTTGCATGAACTGATTGGAGTTGTTTCGAATGACAAATTGATAGATATGTTGGAGCTGACCTTATTAGCTGACACATCTAGAATGGTAAAAAGGACTAGGGAGTTGATGGATTCTGGTATAGAACCAATGAAATTAATGCCTCAACTATCAACTCTCATCTTGTTGGTAGCTGCAAGCTTGTAGATGATCTCATTCTTTCTTATGAGCTCTTGCAATGTTAACAAAGTATGAAGTGTATTTGGAGCAGGGTCTATATATCACATGGAGCATATTTATTATTCATGTATTTTCTGATGGAACTTTTTATATATTCTTGTATAGTTTTGTTTATGGAGTGTTTTTTATTATAACCTCATTAGGGGAATTTTGAGGTTTAAAATGGGCCTCCTAAGGAAATAATAAAATAATAGCTAAACTAATAAAATAATATTTATGAATTTTCAATTCATTTTTTCACCACAATCCATTGAACCATAATTAAATTCAATTCAAAATTTGTACCAAAATAAAATTAATAAAAAAATTGTATTGATGTGACTATAAATAAGAATGAGCTTTTCAAGAAAAAGTCATCATCATTGAACAACTAATGCATTCGTCCTTGGTACTTAAGTAACTTAAAATATAAATATAAATATAAATTTATAAATTTATAAATTCTTAATTATATTATATGTTATTAAATAAAATTCATATTATTTAAATTTCATAATAACATGTAATTAATATACTATATAAAAATAATATAATATAATATAATATAATAAATGTATATGGATATGCATTGTTTCTTTTAAGAAATATGGAATGACAATAATATATTTTTATTCAAAAAGTGTGAAATGACATTTATTATGAGTATTTTACTTTGACTTTAAAAGTACTTAGAGCACTACCATGGTTAATCATGAGTTTTTATCCACCATTGAGAATGTGACAAGTAACTTTAACTCAAGAAATGTCACATCAAACATTAAGGATGATGTCATCCCCTAAAATGTGATTGGTTCTCATAAAGTGAGTTTTGATTGTACATTTTCTTTAGGAGGCCCATTTTAGACCTCAAAATTCCCCTAATGTCAGCATTATAAAAGTGCAATGCACTTATTATATGGATCGAATCAGTTTACTGTGTATATTCACACAATTGCAATAATTTACAAAGTGTTCTCTCAACAATACTTATATACCATATGCAACAGTAATCATTTTTGAAGCAGTATTCATCTTTGAGCAACACTCATTAAAACTGGAGCAACCCCAACAAGACATATGAAGTGGCATTCATTCAATGAAAGAATGAACAATGTTCATGTAAAACTTATAGAGCAATAATGTTTTTTGCACGTTACAAAACAATAATGCAATGATGGAAGCTACACTGAGAATGTTTTCTTCATGCTACAAGACATTTAACCCCCTCGCCATTGATCTCAAAGGGGGAGGTAATCAAAGGAATGAAGACATTTATCAGAATAAAAGGGGGAGGAAAAATGTGTTGCCATCAATGCCAAAGGGGAAGACTATTGGAAATATTTTCATTGATGGCAAAGGAGTATATCATGATCAAAAAAGGTATAAAGGAGCAGCAAGGCAAAGAAGACAAAAGTGTAGTGAAATTGGTACATTGAAGAATTTGTAATGATGTGAAATTGTTGATTAAGCTAAATTGTTGTGATGCAAAGGCAAGACTCCAAGGAAAAGGCAAAGGTGTTGTAAAGACTGTGGTGATACATTAATGATAGATGTTGTTATTTGATATTGGCATTAGGATGGTGCATTTAATCATTACATATGGCTGAAATTAATATTGGATGCATTATCTATTTTTTTTCTAATATTTAAGATATGAAGAGTTTGGAAACTAATGAGTGTAAGGCAAAGAGTCAAGCCTATTCACTTTATATTCCTTTTTGGAATATGTTATCACTCCATCGGATCTCCGAAGGCTGAGAAGGAGACCACCAAAGGTAACCACAAACCTCTTTGACTTAGTAGCTAGCCCTAATACACAGGATAGGACTCTCTCCATGAGATCACAACCAAATTGATTCGATAATGAAGATTTTAGGCTAGGTATAATAGGCTCTAGGATTTGATTGATTTGGATTTGGTGTTGGAGGGTAAATTAGGTCTAGGAAAGACTAGGTCAGGGCACTGAAACTTAGACTTGCAGAGATGTGATGGGGCAAGGTAAACACACCCTTTAGCACTTTTAGATATCTTGGTGAGTGTGAGAGATTGCTAGGGTTTCAAAAAGAGCATGGAAATCATGAATTATTTTATGCCAGAAGAAAGTGAAACACAACTGTGATAATTTCTCCAAAACAGAGCATCAAAATAATGAATTATGCTTATCAACTTAGAAATCAATCAAATTAAGATATGGACACGAATATGGAAGGCATAATACATTCAAACATATGAAAACATAAGAGGCAAGACTGCTAAAACACATACCACATGAATCCCACCACAATAGTTGCAACTTTGTTTATTAGTTCCTGCAAAAAATGACTGAATACACTAGTGTTCAAAGATCAATTCTACAACATCCAACCCTTGCAATGAAAAATAAGATGAAAGATATAGATCAGAACAGAATTCTCCCACCCTCAGGGGTCGAATCCATGACTTGTGGAGCTGAACCCAAGTCTTCTCCAACTAAACAAAAAGCTAGGGAAGTTATGAGCTGTTTTTTCTTTTAGCAAACCAACTAGAGAAATCCTCTCCAAGAATTAATGAGAGGTAAAGACACCTATTTAACTCTATTACCATCCCTTTTACATTCAATTTTAACCCTTTACCCTTTTACATTTTCGAAAGTGAAACTGTCAAATGAAAATTACATAGGATAATTATAAAATTATTTAGGGAATATTTAATTAGCTTTCCATAAACATAATTTTTTTTCTTTTTGGAGGCCTGCAGTAAAAGCGCATAAAATTTCACTGTGTTTCTGAGCAGAGGCAAAATTGTCAAAAATTCAGAATTTGTCTAAAAACCCCAAAATTTGCAAAATTTCCAAATTGTTGTGTGAGGTTACTGTGTAAAGTCCTGATAAAGTGCGTCATGCAACCAAGGAGGTGTCAACAAGAAAATGGAGTTTTCCCCTCTCCTTTCGGCTGATTAGGGTTTCTTTGAGATTCTCTTGCAATTGCTTAACATTGACATTAAAAATCTTGTTTCTTGTATGGTAGTGGTCCGCCATGTGCCTCATCGTCTTATTTTCCTTGTTGGCTTTGTGAAGGAGCTTCTCCAGGTGTATGTTTACTCTGTCAAGCCAAATTTCCCTATCTTCATTGATTTCCATTACAATCCTCTCCTCAAAGGTGAGTTCCTCTACAAGAAGGGCCTCCTGTTGCTTTTCTAGCTCCAATGCTCTTTCTAGGCCCCTTGTTTTTGGTCCTTTCTAAGTGGTCTGGGCCTCATCCTCATCAAACTCATCATGTCCAATCATTGCTTTGACTTTGACATTTTTCCTTGTAGTTGCCTTCAACAAGTAAATTTCCAAAAGTACTTTTTTTTCCTTCTACTGTTTGTTCTCTTGCTCAAGGAAGGAGATAACAAACTTGGCCCTTGCCAATTTATCTTGTAGCTCTATGATTTTGGCATATTTCTCTTTGATGACCAGGTTTAGGGTTTCCTGTTCATCTTGGGACTCCAAGTCCATCATCTCAATGTCATGGTGAAGGACTTCTTTATCTTGGACAATTGTCTCCTGCTGCTTATGATATCCCTGCTTTGCTGAAGTAGAAGGCAAGGCCCCTTCCACAATTTGTGGAGCAAACACTTTCCTATTTCCTCTCTGATAAGTTCTGACCTCTTTGTCCTTTTTTCTCTTCTTAAGTGAATGGTGCTCCTCATGGCTTGATACTCCATCTCTTCTTAGCTACTCCTCATCTCTGTCACTTAGAGATTGTTCCTCCCTATTGCATGGTGATCCCACATGATGCTCTGCTGAAGAAAATTCTTGTTGTTGTAGTGGCTCTACCAAGTTCTCCTGAACTATACTCTCCAAAAATTACTCCCAAGTGATTTTCTTCTCTTGCAATTGGTGAATAATTATGATCTTAATCAGACTATGGTGGAAAACACTGATTGTATGATATTTTCCCTTTTCATGTATCTTCTCTGCCATCTTGGTCACACTTTGAAAGGGTAATTACACAAGTTAAGAGATATCACAGCTGTAAAATGCATTAGTAGTCTTATGTGGTACTGATAAAGTATTGAAAAATTTCCTTCACAAGTGAAAAACCTCATAATAGACTTCATCAACGGAGCATATTTATCCAATAAATATCTGAAAGGAAATACATGCAATGGAGCATCTTTGTAGGTTGATTTGAAATAGGGTTTGAAGTATTCATAATCAAGATTCATACCCTTGAACCAATATTCTCCATGATTTGGTATTCCGGTGGCTGTGGAGATGGATTCTAGTGTGAAAGTGAACTATATCCCTACTATAACAACCTTTTCCTTTTTCAAAGCAATGGAAAATAACCTTGTGAGTTGTTCATTACATCCCACCTCTTGTACTTTTTGGAAAAATTGTACACAATTGACATCTTGAGAATATTTAAGTATAAAAGGAGATGAGGTGATTTTATGGAAGTTAGAGGGCTCAAACCTCAATAGATTTCCTCCTTTATACTTCTTCCTCTTAGAGGGGGAGGTGTCAATGTCCATGGTAGCAAGAAAACCCCAATGAAGAGGAGCAAAAACAAAGTATTTTTGCTGGGTCTATGAATGAGATGGAAATATAAGTTTGGGATTGCCTAAATTTTTTAGGAAATTTAGGGTGAGAGGAAATGATGTTATGAAGTAGGAAGAAGAGACCTTTTTGAATTTGTGTGAGGGGAAGGGGATGAAAAGGACGAAACATAGGCCTAGGGTAAAAACAAGAAAAAACTCTCTTTTAGCACCATAAGTTAGCACCACTTACGTTATGTGGTGTTAATGTGGTGTAAATGTTTATGTATCATATTAAAAATGAAGTATATCACCTTAAGTTAGCACCACTTACGTTATGTGGTGTTAATGTGGTGTAAATGTTTATGCATCATATTAAAAATGAAGTATATCACCATAAGTTAGCACCACTTACGTTATGTGGTGTAAATGTTTATGTATCATATTAAAAACGAAGTATATAATCACCATATTTGATGGACAAGTTAGCACCATTATTAAAGTAGGGTAGTTAACTTTGTGTTTGCCATGTTGGCATGTACAAGTGGATTTATTTATGTGAATTGCCACCATAACCATAAAAAAATTACCAATATTTATATTATGAATATATAAATTAGAACTAAACTCACAAATATTTATTTTATGATATTTATTTGTTTGTCATGTTTAAATGTAAAACTAAAATTCATTTATGTAAGTTTGCACCCTAAATACAACAAATTCAAAGTAATTGTTTTCTAAATATTTTATTTCAATTATTTATTTTTCATATTATTCTCATGAGAAAATAAATACACAAAACCGTAATACATAATTATTTATTTTATGAATAAGCCAATTAAGATAAATATTTTTTTATATTATTGTGATTTCAAAATAAAATAAGGGTGAATTCGATGGAGTTGAGTTACTCATTTTTGGAAGAACTTCTATTCCAAAGGTTGAAAATGTATCTTTGTGAGGGTGTTTTTTAAACCCTCCAACAAGCTTTTAAAAGGTTCATCTAGGACTAAATAAAACCCTCAATTAAACTACATAGCTCCATCGTGCTATGGAGCTTGATGGAGACACATAGCTTGATAGAGCTATAATATGTACATGTGCCATTAAATTTTGCTTCAACTTAATGTTAGTGTTTTATGGGCTCATGGCATTGAGAATCCAATAGTATTGCACATGGTATAGTATGGTTTGCATTTTTATATTATACTTAGTATATTTTTTATACATTTTATAGTTTTTTCTTTTAAAGCTTGGTAGGACTCCTTTTTCATTCATTTTATAAACACCAAACAACTAGATTTACGAGTTTGGTGGTCTCAACCCACCCTGAGCAGGGAACCGAATTTGTTGGCCACCTAATGGCATGGTATTCCATCCAAAAAAATAAGGTTTTGAGTTTGTCATACCAAGCAAACAAAGTCTGGATACTCACACATATACATTTTTTCACAGATTGACTAACATATTTAATGGACGCTTGAAATTTAAATGCTAGCCGCATATAAATAATAAGAAAAAAGGTAGATTAAAATAGTCATGAAATACTCAGCCTCGTCTGGAACTGAGGTCGACTCCATTGGTGTCAGATCTTGAACCGAGGTACCGGCCTGCTCAAAAGGCTTGGAAATACATGAGAGGTGGTAGTCAATACGCTCGAGGCGCCCATCATGTTTCCTCAGTTGGAACTTGATCTTATCAAACTTGCTCTTGTAGTCTCGTAAGTCTTGGGCTAATGTCACCAGATTCATAGAGATCTGCTCCAAAGCTTTACCAAGGATGCTCTTCATAGACCAATAAGGATACAATGTTTGCTTGAATTATGTTAGTATGCCTCTTGTTTGTCCCAGATCTAGTATTAAACCTCTCCATTCCTTAGTATCCATCTCTATCTTTGCATGTCTATTTATGTCAGCTTCCCATTTTTCAATGAGCTTTTGAATTTCATCTGATGTGTTCTCGTGGTATGCTTCCGCTTCCTCTTGGATCACATCGATTGCAGGCCTCCGTCTTTCCGGCTTGCTTGGGGGTGAGCTAGGTTGGGCTTCTACTGCCTTCCATTTATCTTTCTGGCCACGACCTCAAGCTGCAGGGCTCTTAGAATGGTCGTGAGCTATAGGACTCTTGGAGTGTGCCATCCCACAGTCTTTGACTAGGTTTCCACGTAGGTGACTTGTCCACACAATCAAACAGAGGCATAATTCCATATAATGAAAATGATCAAAGGTACACGCATCCCAATTATCAGAACAAAGGTGACTCAGGGGCCTCTTCCCAGGACTTCTCCCCTACCCATCCATCTGCGGACCCATCGCCCTCATACCCTGCTTAATTTCTTCCACTCCCTGTCCTTGACGGTCGTGTGCACCCCAGAAATTATCCCCATAACCCAAAGAGATCCCTTCTTCCATCAATCTCCTGACCTCCCTTCTGGTGTCCTCTCTCTCATCATACCTCCCAGCCTCGAAATAGACAGAGGAGGCATTGTTGCCCACTTCTTGGGCCTAGGTGGAATTCCCTCTCCCATTCCCCATGCACACCAAGCCCAAGTAGCTCAAGGTGGTATAAACAAGCAAAGCCATTGAACTAAACACAACCCAGGACTGCTCCTTAACTCTATTCCTTGGCAGGATTTCCCAACCCCTCACCATTCCTTCTTGTTGGCATCCCTTACCCGACAGACTCACACTCAAGTGCATACTGAGGCCATGCCCAATTCCTACTCCGACATAGAGGCAAAGACCCAAAATAACCCCAACCTTCCCCCAACCAGAGTCGGAATGGTTCCGCTCTCCCCTACCTAGTAGAAGACTATACCAGTCCAACTTAATCCCCTTAGGCTCCCATAGAGACCGGCCCAAATCATAAAACATAAACATAAATAATGGGAATATGGAATAGGGTGGATGAATTTCAGGGATATGGGGAATAGGGAAATGGGCTGATGGCATGAACAAGGGAGAGGAAACCAAGCACATGCCTGAGTTTCGCCATTATGGAAGTGTAATGGATGTTTGTTATCCTTTTTTCGTGCCTGCACCAAAGTCTTTCGTCATAAGAAAACCCCCAGGCCTTCCTCCATCCTGTTTTAAGCTCAATTTGTGGGCCTCTGTCCTGCCATCTCACCTCGTGCTGCATGCGACAGTACAACCTGCCGCCCTTGCCACTCATGTGGAAGGCGGTGGGTTTCAACCCCAAGGCCACTACCATTAACACTGATGGGAGGGCCGATCTTCTTCATTAAACCGCGACCGGGGAGCTGAGTTCAAGAACTGTGGGTGAGCTCTGCCCTCCGACCTGTCCTGATCTATGATGCTCTACAACTTGATCCATGGTTCTTCCTTGAGATTAGGAGGCTTGCTTAATTCAATAGGTTCATTCGGGTCAGCGTAAACACAATTTTCCAGGAGGTCAACTACGCTGTTTCCTTCCCTCCTTACATGGGTGATAATGATATAATAAAATGTCTTGATTGTATCCTCCAATCCCTGCACATGCGAAGAATTATGCCATCATTGGCTTAGTTTGTCCCACTTCGTTCCTTGATTAAGTTTTTTGAGAGTGTTCGCAACCAATTGAGAGTCTCCTTCAATTACCACATTTTTGTATCCTAGCCTGATGGCCAAGAGGAGACCTTGGTGCACTCCTATGAATTATGGTTCATTGTTTTTGGAAAAGCCACAGGATTCAACATATATGAATCTTGTTGTGCGTTGATGATCTCGAAAAATCCCTCCAACACTTGCTTGCCCTGGATTTCCTTTCGAGGCTCCATCAAATTTGAGTTTGATGAATCCTTATAGAGGAGATTTGAAGATCCTGATGGTGTCCCCTATGTCAAGGATAGCTTTCCAAGAAGATGGGGAGACAATGCTAGGCACTAGGTGGAGGCCATGGAGAATTATTGCTTCCTGAGGAGCCATTTTCCAATCATCTGGCATCCATTTCTCTGAGAGGATGCACTAGTAGAAAATGATCAAATTAGTGACTAGGTGACTAAAAATGTTAGTCAACACAATTATTTCAAGTGAATTACTACTAAATTTGATCAATTTAAGTGACCAAACTAAAAATGACTAATTTAGTCTAGGGTTAAAATATACGACTAGATTATATTATTGTACCAACTAGCGCGCACTCTGACAGGTTGAGCACAGGTTGACCTACCCACGATCTCCCAGCCACGATGGCATCAGAAGGGGGACCTGAGGCTCTCATTCCTCCTCCTCTAGAATTTCTTGCATTAAAGAAACTGATAACAACCAGCAACAAGCGCCCTCTAACTGAATCTTAGAAAAATTTCATGAAGAAGCTGGATAGCATCCCTTCGGTGGGCCTTCCAATCAAAGAAACTTGTTGATCTACATTGAACCTGGCTGAAAGAGGGCTCATTGAACAGTTTACTGGCCTCTGGCCCTCTCCCAAAGCTGTGGAATAATGGGTGCAAAGGAACTGGATTCCTTTAGTCTCAGAAGGTATCAAAATCCACTTGGTAGGAAAAGCATACTTTGTTTTTGTTTTTGAGAATGTGGAAGACAAAAGCCTCATCTTCAGAAACAACCCATATTTTATGGGTCCTAAGGGACTATAGTTAAATAAATGGACCCCTGTCTTCGATCCTGCTCAAGATGTGCCTTCAACTGTTCCAGTGTGGGTTTTCCTCCCACATATCCCACTGCATTGCTGGAACCAAAAGTCTCTCCAAACCATTGGCAATACCCTCAGAGATTATATTGATCAATCAATGAGAAAAGATCAATACTCATGCACACGTATATGTGTCGAGGTGGATTTGGAAGTTGGGCTACTTGAAGCTATCAAACTAACGATTGCTAATTGGACCCATATCCAGGAGCTATATTATGAGCAATTTTCGTTTAAATGCAAGCACTGTCATGGCTATGGCCATTTTGCAAGGCACTACAAAAATAAGGCAGAAGAAGAAAGTGAGAATTCGAAAGGAGAACAATGGACCCTGGTTCAAAAAGCAGCCCTGACAAAAGCTAAAGGAAAAGGAGTCACAAAAGGGACCAAAGTATCAGTAGTAGGGAAGACTCTTGGGGTAGAGAGCTATGTTCCCCCATCGGTTGAAGATGAAAAACCTATTGAAGAGCTCAACACTCTTGTAGACCCCTCAGTAACAACTTTGGAGACCATAGAACAACAAAATACTCCCCCCTCTTTGGGAAAAGGTAATGAAGAAACACCCCCCTCTAGAGTAATCCCAGGTACCTCCTCTCCACCCTCATATGCTGAAATGATCAGAAATAAGCCATTGGAAAAATTTTTCTCCTCAGAGGATGAAACCTTTAAGAGGCCTTCAAAAAAAGTGGGAAGAAAATCACATAAAGAATCCAGGGAAGAAGAAACAGAATGACAAAAAACTCAAGGAAGTCAATCCACAATCGAAATGTCCATCGGGAGAAATACCAAAACAAGACCTCCCAAGGAAGGAGCTACCAATCCCTCCAACAGCAAATAATGAAAATTTTCTCTTGAATTGTAGAGGCTTGGGGAACCCTATGAAAGCTAAAGCTATCAAAGATCTACTGAAGATGGAACCTACTGAAATACTCATGCTCCAAGAGACTAAAATTGAAGGGGACACCCTTCTTGACATCAGCACATCGAAATGGAAGAAAAATGTAGGGAAGGTCGTAACTGCAACGGACTCCTCAGGTGGAATTTCCACTCTATGGTTCAAGGAACAATTTCATTTGGAGAACTCCTTCGAGACCCAGCACTGGATTTTCACCGAGCTAAGGCACTCCACAAGTAAGTTAACCTTTGCTCTTTTTAATATTTATGTTACTATGTTGTACGTTGAAAAAGAGATTGTTGGCAATCTCTTTTTGAATTTTTATACCTTCACTCTCCCAAGAGCATCATATTAGCCGAATACCTAACTATTGTCCTGGACTTGAAAGAAAAGAGAGGAGGCAGTAGCAGTAGGGAACAAATGCACCCCAATATGGAATACCTTTTACTCCAATGGGATCTCCTGGACTTTAAACAAACTAGAGGACTATTCACTTGGTCCAACAACAGAGTAGGGGAAGACCACATCTCTGCTCACCTTGACCGATTTCTTGTACAAAGTTTGCTGCTGCTAGAACAAAGGATAATTCCCCTAAAATCATTCACAAGCTTACCTCTGATCATAAGCCTATCTTACTCCTCTTGGAAGAGGAAGAAAACTTGGGCCCAATCCCGTTTCAGTTCAACCCTCTCTAGAGTGAGAGAGATGGGTTTCTCAGCATTGTTCACTTGGCTTGGTCAAAATCTATCATAGGATCCCGAGCTATGTGTGGGAGTAGAAACTCAAGGCTACAAAACACATGCTGAAAGAGTGGATCAGAAAGCCCAAAAATAACCCAACCAGTCAGAGAAAAGAAACATTCCAGCTGTTAGAAGACTTGCAAATGGAAATGGAAGAAAGAGACAGCACCCATATGGAGCTTGAAAAGGAACATATTGCACAACGAAACTCCTATCGCTCTTTCCTAATTGAAGAAGAATATTGGAGGATTAAGCCCCGCAGAATGTGGCTAAAAGCTGGAGACCGAAATACTTCTTTCTTCCATCAACAGTACAGAGCTCGCCTCTCATGCAATCACATCTCAGAAGTCACACTCCTGAAGGGTTGGTCTGCAAAGGTTTCGACAATATCAAAGTAGCTGCAGAGTCTCACTTCAAAAATATGTATAGAAAAGAGAGTGATAGAAATTAATAGGATACAAAGGGCTTCCTCTCTCACATCCCCTCCCTTGTCAATAGAGAAGACAATACTAACCTCCTGAAGCCTTTCTCTGATGAAGAAATCTATAAAGTCATATGGTCATTGGAACTAGACAAGGCCCCTAGGCCTGATGGTTTATCAATCCATTTCTACAGAATTTGTTGGGACATTATCAAATTAGATCTGTTGAGAAAGATCAAAGGTTTCCATAATAAAGCTAAGGTGGGGGGTGTCACCAATTCCACCTTCCTATCCTTAATACCTAAAGAGGTGAACCCAAGATCCTTTGAAAGATTCAAGCCCATGTCCCTCTGCAATGCTTTGTACAAAATCGTCGCCAAGCTCCTAGCCAATAGAATCAAGCCATTGCTAGGGAATCTCATCTCCCCCTCTCAAGGTGGGTTTGTCAAAGGCAGACACGTCCTGGATAATGTCATACAAGTACAAGAAGCAATGCATTCCAGCCATCAACGGAAGGAGCAAGGGATGTTGATCAAGCTTGACATGGAAATTGCCTTTGACATGGTTAACCTCTTGTTCCTCTATAAAGTCCTTCTTACCTTTGGGTTCTCCTCTGATTTCATCAACTTGATCATAGCCTGCATAGATAAGCCTTGGATTTCCCTGCTTGTCAATGGTAGACCTGCCAATTACTTTCAAGCTTCGAGGGGATTAAGGAAAGGCTACCCTGTAGAAATATACAACGTGCATGTATATATTGGATTCACCCGATCTAACAATGTACTAAAGTTAAATATTGAATCGCTTCTACAAATAGTTTTAGGAATTAAAAACACAATCGCTAATCACATGAACATGAAGAAAGAAAAATCACACACAACACAGATAGTTTCCCGGGGAAAGCTTACAGCTAAAAACCCCATTATCTTCTATTGTATATTCAACATCGATCATGAAACAATTACATACAAAAATATTCTCACAAAAGCCCTCCAGTACTCAGCTAATTGTCTCACTGTCATATGCAAAAATGACCAACACATAGCCAATTCTCAACCTCCAGACAACCTGCCTTGCTTGCGCAATCCCTGATGGTATAGATCCATAAAAGATAGGAATTCTTGCCTGCCTTGACTGTGCAAGTAGCATTCGCACTGGAATGGGTGTTTGGTTGCACGTGTAATACCCAATAATCCTACAACTGATTGTCAACTTCCCTTCACCTAGAACTCAACTGGGTCTCCACTGGATCTTACATGCATGCAGGTAATAATAGTAAATCATTAGTTGCATGTGAGATCACTGATTGTGAATTAATTAATATTTAATTCACTTGATCTCTCACTAGTGTATATTCAGTTACAACTATCACAACTGAGTTTAACTCACTTAATTGAGTTAAACTATTTACAACTTGCATTAACTAATGCACCACTACACTTCAAACTCTATTACAACTAGAATTACTCTACATGCCTCACCAACTACATGTAACTCGAAATCCACTAGCTAATTGAATTTATCACTTTTAGTTAACTGATTCAAGTCCACATTGAGAATTTATCCTAAACAAGAGCCTTCGAAGGCCGAAGTACATATTGTTAGACTTCTCCTCATACCAATTTTTTCACATAGAGGTTCAAACAAGGAAGCGGACAACAACGCAAACAAAGGTTTCGTCCTCCCTCAAGGATCCTTCAACAAAAATGAAGAATCCCCTTCTCAAATCATAATTCCTTGAATTTTTAATGAAGACCCGCATGTCATGGAAGATGGCTTGAAGCTATGTATTGATGGTAATTTCGGCCCTGGCCCAACCTTCAACTAGACATGAAAAAAGATCATAATGTTGTCAAAAAATTGCTCGTGGGTAAGAGGGAGGTCATTGCCCCAGAGCCTAAGACCAAGAATCTTGAGATTACGAGCTTCCTTATTTAGGATTCTGCCAAGGCCTTCATCAACCAGAATAAATAATAATGGGGACAGGGGATCTCCTTGTCTTAGCCCCCAAGTATGGTTAAAATATTTGGTGGGGGAACCATTTAGGAGAATGGAATAGATAGGAGAGGAAACCATAGCCTGGATCCATCAGATCCATCTCTGATCAAACCCATAGGCTTGAAGGACTTTGGTGAGGAAGGTCCAACTTATGCAGTCATAGGCTTTAGATAAATCTAGTTTGATCATCATCCCTGAGATTTTCATATGCTTCAAGGACTAAATTGCTTCCTAGGAGGTAATAAAACCATATAGGATTTGACGACCCTCTACAAAGCCATTTTGTTCAAATGATACGAGGGAAGACAACAAAGGTTTAAGGCGCTTAACCATAATAGTTACAATGATCTTGTATATGACATTACATAAAGAAATTGGGCAGAATCCTTGGGGATCCTCCAATTTAGCAACTTTAGGAATCGACGTTATAAAAGTAACATTGAGACTCAGACATGCCTTTTGGTGTCGTTTTGACGACTCCACCACTTCCAGAATGTCTCATCATATGAATTTCCATGCAGCTTGGAATAATCCCATGGTGAAACCATCAGGGCCTGGGGCTTTGTTTTTTTCCATACCTTTTACCACCTCCTCTAGTGTGACCACCCGGATAAGGTCGAGGTTCTGATCTCTGGTAATGAGGCACCAAATTTTTTGGGTGATTCTATGGATTTCCTCAGAGCAATCCTTCTGCAGTTCAGAGAGAAATGTATTAACGTGATGTACAACAAGTTCTTCCATGTCCTCATGACGGACTATTTTGTCTTCAGCCTCATTTTTTATTGAGAAGATCATGTTATGTTGTCTGTGTTGGCCCATTGCTTTATGGAAGAAGTGTGTATTCTTATCTCCTTCCCTCAACTAGTTGACTCTAGATTTCTGCTTCCAGAGTATCTCCTCCTGTTTTCTGCATTCTTCTAGTTGCATTATCAGTGGCCCCTCTTCTTCTACTAGAATTTTTGATATGCACTTTGTGATAATATGTTTTTGGACAGTCTCTATCTTCTTCTTTAACTCCTCCTGGTCTTTTAAGATGTTGCCAAAATCCTCCTTGTTCCACTTCTTGATCCTTTGCTTGATCTCTTTTAGCTTGAGTTGGAATGTATGCATAAGATTTCTTCTCAACACTTCGTTGTTCTTCCACCATTCTTTGAGTTCCCCCAACAACTTAGGGTCTTGGAGCCAAAATGCTTCAAATATGAAGGGATTATTTCTTGGTCCTATTTTGAGGTCGATTTCCAATCTTACCGACCAGTGCTTCGAGCCCATTCCGGGGAGAATGGAATTAGGGGCCCCATTATCACAACCCATAAGCCCTTAACCCATAACTACTAAATTCCCTATCACCTCAACCCCCAAACCATAATTCCTTGACCCCTACACTCATAACTCATAACCAATTAATCCCTTGAACCATTAAATCTTAACCCACTAACCCCTAACCTAGAATCCATGAACCTAGAAGCCCCATTTATTATTAAGGGACATTATATTGTCTTTATTAAAATTTTGATGGGTTGTTGTCTACATTATTTCAATACATGTATAGCTCTTTTTATGAGGGATGTCCTTGGATTTAGATCTTTATATAAGGCCTTATGTTCCCTTCCCCATTTGAACTATTTTAAGGGGGTCACCTCCTTCCATGTTGCCTTGCTTGATTAGGGCCAAAATTAACAAACCAAGATTCAAATTCCTTCAACTATCAAATTGGCAAGGTCTCATACTTCATATTGGCCCTCAATGGGACATATTTACTCAAAGAGACTTTTGAGGATTTCCCATTGTAAATTGTAGGTTAGATGCCATAGGACCTGTTACTCCACTTTATATATGGGTTTTTAAAGGAAATTTATAAATTTTTATTGCCATCTCAGCCTCTGGGATTATTGTCACATTGATTATTTTCCAACTGAGGTATATACATCTATATGTAACTCATGGATGTATCATTGGTTTGATGACACCTTTCCTTGGCCATGTATGACATTAGGTTTAGGAAGAGGTTGCTTTAGCTACCACATTTAGCTTGATATGTATGCTCCATGTGCATATGATATCTTCAACGTGTATTATTTCGATTGTGATCACATAAGCACTATATTCTAACTCTTGATGCTTTGGCTATAAGTTTGAAGTTGGATTATTCCCTGGTGTTTCATAATTTTACTCAAATAAGTGTGTCACCTTGATGACTTGGGAATATTCTTGGTAATTTGAGTAGGTGCTACACATCAACCTTAATGTACCCCTTATTTCAGCTAGTCAAATTTTATCCCATGTCATTCCATAGGAAATTCATTCATTTTCGTCAAGGGGCACCTTTATGACTAATCATTCAATAGATTAGTGGCAAATTAGTTTCTCTTTTATC